>JADDOH010019237.1:0-23737 GCA_016648135.1 Agrypnia vestita
TATAGAGCGATCAATTATGCCAGCTCATGCAGGTTGTGAGCCCTGGGCCAACCTGTAAACGACTTCCAAACACGTTTCTCATATAAATAGCTTCCTCTCTGTGAGACTTCTATAATTAATCTAAATGATTAATATATGAATTAAGAAATCGATACGAATTTAAGATTTTAATGTGAACCCTGTATACCTACCTATTCTGTTTCCAAACATACGACGAAATTATATACGAATAATATTCAAATGTTCTTTTGTATTCAATAAATGTATATTGTTACTAAATGGCGTTTTAATAAGAAATTGTGTTGATTCTTAACACATTTCTAGAAAGAAAGGATTAAATTTAAGTATAGAAAGTCTTAAATTAAACACAGTTCTAGAGAGAAAGCTTAGATAAAAAAAATATTATTAAAATATCACTCCCCTCAGTATAGAAATCTTCAACTGAGCGGGCCTCCTAAACTTGATATCAAAAAATATTATTTCAAATCCTAATTATTAATTAATTGCGGACGAAGAGTAAAATAATATAAAATATTTATTTAAAAAAAATATGTCAACATTAATTTACAAGCAGTCAATTTTATTTATTTATTTATTTACGGGAAGCTTAAAATAAAGCATTATAGGTATATGTGATAAAGTAACGAATTATTATTATTATTATAAATCTTTATATGATTAGCGAATTATAGTTTTGTGCAATATCTCTAAGAAAATTTATGAAATTAATTTTAACAGTTTACATACACTTATAGACATGGAATAATGTACTAACTAAAATAAAATATTAGTTAATACCATTATTTTGAATAGAAAACAAGAACGATAGTTAAATAAATGCATAAGTCTTTCGCTGATGATGTAGATACAGAATAAATTTAAATACGTAACCAAATGACAAAGATTACACTTATCAAAATTTCACGATGTTTGCACACATTTATCAAGATTTGATCACATAAAATTTGCTAAAGAAAAACTAAAATTCAAAGGCACATATTCTTAAAAATATATTTTAAATTTATTTATGTTTTAAAAGTCAAAATGATATGAATATCACAACAATTTTTATAGAAAATATTAGAATTCTACCTTGGTTCGAGAATTCCCTCCAAAACGGTTGATGGATTTCCAGTAATTGACTTTTTTCCAATATCCGCTCGTTTATTGCAATTTTCTCGATGAACTGCTATTTTCACTCGCGAATATTAACTTTTCCGATCGCCACTTGAGATTTTATCCGGTTTTATCAGATTTTCCGGATGAAAATGAAGTATTTCGGTTTTCCGATCCCGGTGTGCACGCGCCGCGCTATACGTCCGCACCTCGTGCCGGACCGCTATTTAATGAACGCTATTAATTGTGCGATAGGATGTATAGGCCTGTGTAGCGAGCCTACGGAACAAGCGCAGAACGCGGTAAACAGGTTCGTAATAATATTATTAATAAATTATCGTTTGCTTTGTTGTGTCCGCTCATCCTGCAATATGTATTCGCATATTTAAAATATTGATATTTGAGTATCATTGGCTATTGTGGTTTTCTGGAAGTATCAGACGCAGCGTGTTTTATATGAGTGAATCACCCGAACCAGGGCCTTTCTCGTTTATTGGGAATCATCATAATATGTTCATAGATATGATAGAGTATTACTATATTTTAAAAACATTGAGTTTTTAAAATATAGTAATACTTTTATGTAAGAGTTAAGTGTTACTTAATTTATAAATATTTAGAAATTTTCGTGATTAACTTTGTAGAAGTTCACTGTAATTAACTATGAATAAAACACAACGTTGTTTACTTCCCACAATGACACTTTAATTTAAAAAATTAAAACGTTTTCGATGCTTACTGCATCATCTTTAGTAATTTACTTACTCTTAAGACTAGAAGACACGTTACCTATTTTATGGGGTGGGGTGGTCGGGAGCGAGGGAGGATTGGTAAGCGAAAAGTGAAAGTGGTTGCTGGGCGGGGCTAGTATGGATAGGAGGGGGATGTTATTGGTGGTGTTTCTATGTTGAGTGCATTATTATTATTATTGAAACCACCCCACCCCATGTAGTAGATAACATGTCTTCTAGTCTAAAGAGTGAGTATATTACTGAAGATGATGCAGTAAGCATCGAAAACGTTTTATTTTTTTAATTAAAGTGTCATTGTGTGAAGTAAACAACGTTGTTTTTTATTCATAGTTAATTTATAAAGTTGGGAAGACTTCGTTTGAGAGAATGATTAAACAGTACGCTTATTTTGTTATGTCTACTCATACTGTCATGTATTCGCATATTTATTATATTGATATTTGAGTATTACTGGCTAAGTAAGCATGTAAATTGTATTCTGGAATAATCCGAAACAACATGTTTTATATGAGTATATCACAAAACAGGGCCAAAATGTCTCGTACATTGTAGATCATTGTATATGTAGATATAGTATGGTTTCTATCATTTTCTAACAATGAGTTTTATACATTGTTTAAGGAGCTAAAAGTCACTAAATTTATAAAATTGGGAAGACTTTCGTGGAGAGAATTACTGAACAGCTGAACGTTTATTTTGTTGTGTCTACTCATCTTGTCATATATTCGCTGTCATTTATTTATAATATTGATATTTGAGTATTATCGCAATGTACGTGGTAATCTGAAAGTAGGGGCTTGCAGTGTAAACAAGAAGCATGACTTTTTTCCTAAGTATATTTTTTGAAAAGTAACCGAAATAAGAGATACATCTCGTAATATTCCTCTCGCAATAATTTTGGGGAATAAAGGAAAAGGCAGTAATACCCTAAAAATTAAAGAAAATGTTTTAAATTTAAAATGTACTTAATTCTAGATTTTAGGCATCTATCCCTTCCAAAATTATGTTTCCTGAAAAAAAATCGAATTTAGTATATTATCAATTAGTAATCCTCAGATAATTTTTTTTGGATATTTCTGCCTTTGCTTTTATATATTGACCACAATTAAAATATTACTCAAATTTCATTATTTCATAATATTCTGCCAGATGAATATTTAATTTCGATTTTTTTAATATGTGTTTAAATAAAAGTCTGTTTTCACTGCACACCCCTGTCTAGAAGTATCCAAAACAACCATGGTCATAATTTCTCTTATATTGTGATTCATTATAGGTATTACCATATTTTGCCAATAATGATTTGTATACATTACATTTTTATTCGTGTATACTCTGTATATGAGTATACATGTATACAGAGTATACATGTATACTCATGTATACATGTATACAGAGTATACATGTATACTCATGTATACATGTGTACTCTGTATCCCAGACAATATTACTGGAAGACGGCTCACACTGCGGTCAGCTAAATCGGAGGCACTCTGCAGGCTGGTAGTATCAATGAGACATGGAGCCACCGAGTTTGCGGAACGTGCTTTCAGCTTTGTGGGCCCAGCCATGTGGAATCAGCTGCCACCAGTGTTGCGATCTATGGAGAACCAGGAACTTATTTTTTCGGGATGTCACACCTGTAAAGCGCCCTTGAAGCGTCTCTTACGCAAAAATATTTCTAAAATTGGGAAGACTGCAGTGGAGAAAATGACTGAACAACAAACACTGAAGTCTTCGATGAATACAATATTAATAGGATGAAGGAGCTTAGGAAGGACAAAGTGGAGTGATAACGTATACAAAGACATATATACCTTGGATATCCAGAACTGAGGAGTGACAACGTATGCAAAGATGGAGTGAAAACGTATACAGAGACATATCTGCCTCGGATTTCCAGAACTGAGAAGTGACAACTTATATAAAGATGGAGTCACAACGTATATAAAGATGGAGTGACAACGTATACAAAGATGAAGTGAAAACATATATAGAAACGTATTTTCCTTGGATATCCAGAACTGGGGAGAGCTGGCGCAAGACTAAGATCTTGAGGAGGCCAAAGGAGTGCAAAGTTATTTCATTAAAACGTTTATTTTAGTAGATATATTTGTTCTAGTATGCAGAGAATATTTTCTATTGTACTATTGTTGGCATTGATTTCATATGCGATTAGATAATTTCCTACATCGTACGTTCTCATTTTATGAGTTTAGATTATAATTTTATGATTTATAATTTTGGTAACGTATTTTCATAGCTATTTAGTTTAAAAATATTTAATGACTATTCAACTTGATTAATTAATTTGATTACTTGATTAATTAATAAAATTACCAAAAAAATATTTACCTATAAAATATTTGGTTACAACTGGGATACGAAATAGCGAAATAGGGAAACGAAACGAGATAACGAAAGTTATAATACTTTTAAATGTAATTGAATTTAAAACACTCACTGAAATAGCGCTAAAGTAACTTGAAGCATTTGAGATGTGGATCCACAGAAGATTTTTAAAAATAAGCTGGATTAAGAATGTTAAAAATGACGATGGAATAAAATGCGAATGGAAAAATAAGTCTAAAGGAAATTGCATTATTTTGGCCATGTCATGAGAGTATGAAGTACAAGTACCAGATCCTGCATCTCATAATTCAATCCAACAACAGAAAAAGAGGTCCTGAAAGAAAAAGGATATCCCGGCGGAAGAATCTGAAGCAATGTTCCGGGTATTTTGCAAGCATTATTGCTAATGCTCGATAACCGGACAAGCACTAGAGTAAGAAAAGGATTACGAACTTTGGCAAGTTAGGTGTGTGTTGTGTAGGTGTTACGATTAGAAAATTCCCACCCGTCCTAAGAGATTTTTTGGCGGTGGCACGTGACTTGTATTGTGTGTGTATGAGATGATTCAGCAATAGCAAAATTAGAAGTAAATTATAGGGCGTAAATTATACTCACTATTAATTGTGGTAATTATTTGGCACAAATTAACAGAGGTGGCGTTGAATGGCAATGAATCCCACAAACGCTAGATAACGCTAGATAAATATCATAAAACTATAAGGTGGATGTAAAATAGTTAAAAACTGTATTGTACCATAACCAAAAAATAAAATAATCTCAAAAAATATTTGTATGTTCAATTATTATTCCGGGAAGTAGTCACCATTAACGTCAATTCTTTCCTTCTATTAGCTTGGAAGACGATTAATCCGCGGGTAGGTATAAACTTTCTATTGTACCCTTGATGCACTTTCGTCCTCTTCATCAGCCGTCAAAAGTTCCTGGTCATCGAAATCCAAGATCGAACCTTTCCTGACTTGTTGTCCAAGCTGGCACCATCAGTTTCAAAGTGAACAAACCACTCGGCGTGTCCATTGCTAATAATTCTCCGAAAATATTGCTGAGATCGCAAAATGACTTAGCAGCTTTCCACCGTTTATCGAAATAGTACAGCATGATGTGGCGTGTATACGCCACGTATGGAAATCAATACACATTTGTGTTTTGTTTTTTTTACTAACCCTTTTCATTTCCTAATCCTGTCAATAAATTATATAATGATAAATGACAATTAAATTAAACGGCGGATAACTATGCATCAACCTTTTACGTTCTCGTATTGCAACTACACAAATTAAGAAAAATATATGGAACTAAATGAATAAATTTTATAATAAATAAAAAATGAATAAAAAAATGTAATACAAAACGCAAGAGAATATATGAGAAACCAGCTTATGACGCTGAATTTTCCTCGCATTTCCGGACGATCGCCTATAAGAAGCATACTTGAAGACATGCTTTTATATGCTGTCTTCAAGTTTGCTTATCCTATTATTTTTTTAACATCACCCATGCAGCATTCAAATATTAAACGCGTTGTTTTAAAGTATAAAATAAATTTTAGAGCTGTTTCTACGACTCTTTTTTTACGCTTTAACAGGCCAGAAGGCCCAATTACAGAAGCGAAATACATGGCTTGAGTAAATCACATAGATTAATTGTGACCTCACCGGGTATCGAACCCGGATCCCTCTGTGTGAGAAGCCAGTGTCATACCCACTGCGCTACGAGGGTCGCTTCTTGCTTGAGGTCACGTGATTATTAAATTCAATCAAAATAATGAATAAATCATGTCGAAAATGTTTTAATTTTGTATAGTCATCCACTTTAAGTAAATGTTGAAGTGTTAAAGAGTTAAGGTTGTTATTACGGTCGTTAGACATATTTAATCGATCCTCAACGTTTCGTTGAATTCTTATTCAACGTTATCAGGAGGACGACCTTTACCCGCGGAGGTGTAGAAGAAGTGAACACTCCACAACAAAGTGCATGTAATTTACGCCCTCGAAAGCAGTAATCAGTCCGCCCTCTACCTCCGCGGGTAAAGGTTGTCCTCCTGCTGACGTTGAATAAGAATTCAACGAAACGTAGAGAACCGTTTATCGGAAAAACATACGGTTCGTATAAAATATCCGCAACCAGTTACAGTTAAATGTGTTGATGTGTTGTTCAGAGCTCTAGCTAGTCGAGAAGTTGATGAAAAAACAATTACAAGATTCCACCACAAATAACAGACAAAGAAAGGAATGTGTGCCACATCACTAACTAATTGGTTGGGCACATCCCTACACAATCCATAGAGAGATGGAGAAAAAGAGTATTGTCAACTGTCGACGTCCTATGAAGGATCTAATGAAGTCTATGCAATAAAAGTCTACATATTCCATATTACCCTAAACATTACAGATATTTTCCTACGAGAGTTTGTGCTACGAGCCACGTTTTACCCCGATGTACGTTGGTGTACGTATCACAGGCGGGAATGTGTACGAATTTCGGAACTAACTTAATCTAGGGCGCATGCTTTAACTATCCCGCAACTTAAGTCGGGCGGGTTGGAAATTTACTAGGCGGCCGTGCTGAAATAATAACTTTTCTCCGCAATACTATTATGAATATGACACGATTTACTATAACAGATTACGACTTTGTATTCACCCTGTTTATTCATATGAAAACAAGCATAAATCATTTTCGCATTTAAGCAAATGTTCCCCTATTTTAATATACGTAGTATAAAAAAGACCATCCATATTATTTATTTAAGCACGTAAAATTTAAACAATTGAATTACTCAATAAAATCGGGCTTTGAGTTAAGTATGTAGAGTTGTTCTTTAGATACATATCTAGCAAGGAAAAATTAAATGAGTCAGAAAATAAAATAAAATATGACAATTTTTAAATTTTTTGCAAAATGGACAAATGACATGATTAATTATTTTAAATATTTACGAAGTAAACTTGGTTCAACATTGTTGTGCACAAAACAAAACTACTGATAAAAAAATTAGATAAAAAACTAACCCATAAAAACCAAATTTTATTTATACTCCTTTTCTCATTTACTTGTGGAAACAGGTTTGGCGCTTAACCTACGCGTTGGGCTCAAGTTGGGCGACGCTATGAAAGCGAGTAATAAATTTCGAAAAATCCAAAATTATACTATAATTATTATTTTTTTAACGAAAATTTATTAGATCATTTTTATCGTCGCCACGAGTCTGTCTGCAAAGTTTCAACTTGATTGAATCACGGGAAAGGGGTTAAAAATCGATCCAAAGTGTTTTCGACAGACAAGCAAGCAATCAGACGCTACGCGTTAAAAGAAAGGGAGTAAAAATAACAAAAGCTTTAAGAGATATTTTATAAACAAAAGAAAATCCAATATTTTGTTTTGGTTCTCCTGAAATCCTGCATTTTTTGACTAATTCAGTTGTTCTTTATTGAGTAAATTAGACATAATAAGATCCCACTCAGGTCGTATTCAAGAAAATATTCTAACATAGCGTGGTAATGGGATGCAGTAATGGGGCGACAATGTTGAGACATTTTATTCTTCCTGCCGTACAAAATACACCTGGAATGGTGGTAGCAGCAGATGGCACTTTGCCAGAGAGTCCAGAGAATCGGTTTGAGAGGATATTCAAAAGAGCGAGTGTTTGTCAATAAGCCTCAATCTCTTTTTGAATTGTAGAATATTCGGCTGTATTCCAAAGTGATAAAAATATTTTCTATTTCCCGGATGTTTTTACTTCTAATATGTATGTAGTTGTTTTAATGAAGTAGTTTTTACTTCTAGTTGATGAAGTTATGAATGAAGTTAAAATTAAATGTTTTTACTTCTAGTTAAGAAAAAGAGTAAAAATGTAAGACTTACCTGCATGGTAAAAATTTCTAAGTAAAATATTTTGATGGTAAAAATTGCATTGGAAAATGTATGATGGTGAAAGTTTTCATGGTAAAAATTTGATGGCCTGATTTTTAACTTTAATTGAAAATTTTCTATCTTAAAAATTTTGATTTTAAAAATTTCTATGAAACTTTTAATGAATATTTTGATGGTAAAAATTTCTACGGTAAAATGTTGGACTAAACTTTACTTTATGGCATCACACTGATTTTCTTTAAAAAAGTATCCCGGTGAAGTTGAGTGCCCTGATGACAAAACTGAAATCAAATTTTGGCGTTCGTTAGTATTTAAAAAGTTATTACACTTTCAAGTTTTACATTTTGATATTTAAGTCGTTTAATTTACGGATAACTCGTAAATATACTGGTGTACTTGAGTGCCCTGATTTCAAAAATGAAATCAAATAGTTTGTAACTATTTTAAAAATTATTAAATTTTAAAGTAATAACTTTTTGATGTTTGAAACGAACTTTCCATAGATAACAAAGTTCACGCAAATCATAGACAAAAAATGGAATATTATAAGATAGATTAATGTTCTTCTTTTCAAAATGCTTTATCCATAACACAACGAGTTAAAATGCTGACGGGCCGTAGCAGTCGAACCGGGGGCACAAACCCGTGGAACGCCCCCACGACTGCCTTGCCACTAAACCATAACACAACGAGTTAAAACCCTGACGGGCAGTGGTAGGCGAGTACCCGGGGGCACAAACTTGTGGAACGCTGGGTTGACAGTAACCAAAAAAGAATATGGCGAAATTCACAAACAATTTTGAAACACATATATGTATATTGAAAATTAATAAACGTGTATAAATATTAAATACATAAATATCTGCGTGTATTTTAAAACAATCAATACTTCTCGCTACTTTATAGGATTTCGCAATTTGTTTTTTTTAATCTGGCAATGGAAATATTTGCAATACTATCAACATTTTTAGGACAATTATAATAATAGTATACAATTATTAATGCAATTAAGTGCTAGCAGTGCAGTATTACATATTCATGAGTTGTCAAGTCGAGAAATTCAGACTGATAATAGAAAATGCCTGTCTCCCCATCAGAATACAGATGAAATAATGAAATACGGGAGCCAGTAGGTATACCTACAATAATTTTCTCTAAGGGCCGGTTATTTGATCAGTAGTTAAGCAAAAAGTATAGATTTATACGAAAACCAGTATTTTCATAAGTGAAAAATAAAGAGTTGATTTTCACAAAAAAATATTAAGAAATCAATCTAAAATATAAATATTTTTTTTTACATTAACACACGTTACGATATAAACGAACTCACAGTTTCTGTTAATCCAAATGATTTTAGATATCTGATTACTGAAAATTTACTTAATTCTCTTTAGCTTGTCACAAAATGACAATTAACATTTATTTATCATGAAATCATAGAATATTTGTGTAATAATAATTATTAATAATCAATTATTAGAATATTCGTAGAATTGAGCATATAAACTGCACCATCTGGTAGCGTAAGTTAAACCAAGGTTTTTTTATCTGTTATCTGGTATTTTTCATTATTTCTGGACTGACATTGCGTAATTATTAATTAGTTTATTCACAAGATCTGAGCTATAATGTTTTATTGATGAAATTAAAATTATTTACATTTTTTGATAGAAGTATTTTATCTAGACTCATTTATCTTTTTAAAATTGTAAATGCCTTTTTGCTGCCTTTGCTTTTATACCTCAAATATATGCACTTGATTTTTAAAAACTCTTCGTGTACTAATTGTATTTTTCAATATAATGTTACTTGCATTTTTTTACACTTTATATTATATTATCGTAGGTCATGTTGCGAATATACTCGTCCAATTGCTCGTCTATTGACGAACTGAATAGGTCAGCTAGATTACCCAATAACCTTGCGAATTCGACAAAAAAGATCACAACATGGAACCTGTTTATTTTCATCATATTTATTTATAAAAGATGCCAGTTTTTTTACTCTTGCATTATTTTTTATTATTTTTAAATATCATTTCCTAATCGCAAAAAATGTATACTTATTTCATATTATGTTTGGGAGCTGTTATATATGAAATATAAAAAATAAAGCCGGTTAAAAGAATAAAAAATTATATATATATATATTTTTTATTTAAATTTTTTTATTAATTAACGCCCTATAGGGCTTTTACAATAGATAGGTAGAGTTTACATTAGCAGAATAGGTATATAGTTTAGAGAAAAAAAAACATAACATGTAAACATAATAATGATAAAGTGAGAAGAAAATACTTAGAATACAGATACAAACATACAAAGATAAATATAATATAAAGTAAAAAGCAAGAAGCATAAGAAAAACATAATAATATAGAAATTTAAAAACAAAAAAAAAAAATAATGTAGAGAGAGAAGACGTAGCACAAGCTTTGAAAGCCATAATATAATAATAAAACATACATACAAACCAATTATTTAAGCCCAATTCGACAAATACTAGTAATCTTTCAATACAGCTTTTAATATATGTTTGAATAATAAACAGTTATTGGCAAAGACGTCCAGTTGTTCGTATCTGTTTGCTAGTCTAGGAAGCCTTTGCAGTGGGAAATTAAAGAAATAGTTAGTAGCTGCAGTTTCCACGGCAAAACCTGCATGATTTCTAATTATGCGAGACGGAACTCGCAAGCATATACGTTCTAGTAGTTGAGGACAGTCGATAGTGCCATTAATTAATTTGTGTAAAAACATTTATTATATATAATTTTTAATTTAAGTAGTATGTTCAAATAATATCGGGACTTTATTTTTTCCACCCAAACAGATGAAACACGGAAGTTGTTCTTCGGCAGGGATGGGTAGGGGAAATTATGCGCGTGTATGATTCCTCTCCCCAGCAGAATGTGTCAGTCGCTGGCGGTCTGCCTCTAAGTGAAGAAGTGTAGTTGTGTGTTGTTATGAAATGACGGAATGGCATATTGGAGCGATATTGCATTAAATTTCATTAAAATCTTGGCAATACCCAAGTGAAAACCATTCACAAGACTTTTGGGTCGATGCTGTGAGCATCTAAAAAATAAAGGTGGCTTCACATCAGTGAACCGCTTCCTGGCAGGCCCTTACAAGCCAAAACAACAATGCAATCGACCAGGGTCGTCAAATTTCAGTTCAAACGAGGCGAGAGTAAGCATTGGATATTGGATCGGTACATTAATTTTGACCAAGGATTTAGGCTTGGAGGGAGTGTCCGCAAAATTTGTGCTGAAGTTGCTAACGATGGAGCAGCTCCATCACGATGATGCACCCGCCCATTCTTCGCATCTGATTCAGCCTTTCTTGGCCATTCACATACTTCTCTTATGTTGTCAGGCTTCCTACTCTTCCGACACGGCTCCGTGTGGTTTTTAACTGTTTCCCAAGTTAAAAATGCCGCTGAAAGATAATTGATTTGCATCAATAGAAAACATTATTATGCGGAACGTGATGGACCAGCCGAATTACCACGGGGACTGCTTTGAACGAGATTAGAGTAAATAAATTGTGTATGATTTTGTGTTTCACCGACCAAAAGGCTCACTTTGAGTACATTTTTTTTCAAGCTTTTTGATGAACATGCTTTTTAATGCAATGCTGGAATTTTAAGTGGTAATCAAGTATTTATATCTTTATGCGCGTTGTGAGTGAATTTTTAACCATATTTATTTCAACAATCAAAAGCTAAGAGAGAAGTCATCAAATCGTTTGAAAATGGTGTTATGGAAATTGCGTATGCTCCGGGTGCTATTATTTTCTATTTGCTGATGTATTTTTGATAACAATTGTAATCAAATTTATTATAGTGATTGAATTATTTGCTTACTGTTTAATTTTCTCTTTTTATAGAAGCAAAATGCAATTGGGTACGTGGGTACAAAATTCAGCCTGTATTTTAGATTTTTTATCCGTGGGTGGAAATTTTAGTTTTTTTTTTTAGATAAATTTCTTCTTGTATATTTTCCTAAATAGTCTTCAATTTTTAATATTGTAAATTCACTTTTGTATATTTTAAAAATATCACGTAAGGAATTTTTAACGGCATCATTAATGATCTGTCGATAAGTTAATAATAAAATTAAAATATATCACCAATATGCTGATAACATTGTCATGGGGCGTACCTGTGGGAGGCAAATGAAATACTTAAAATTATTTAAAGTTTAATGTGATATGCAAAGTCAATGGACACGAATTTAATCGTGCCACTGTTCTTAAATTCACTTAAAATGTTTATAGAATATTTGAAACACTAATTCCATATTTTTTTCTAAAATCTTTGCTTTAACATGATTGCATGGTGATCAACCACCGGAGGAACTCCCCTGAATTTCTCTCTCACGGCGACTCTGGGGAGGAAAGAATAGGGGAGAATGGGGTAATCAGAGTCAGCGGGTTATGAGAGCCATCCTGTTCTACGCACTTCTAGTGCTAGGAATGTGCCGGAAAAAATCTAACAGATTCGTCAACGTTCGGGACTCATTAGCAATCGACAGCGAGCAGCTTCAGTACAGCCAAAGCAGTCTTACAATATTTCTCCATCTTATGTCATCAAGGGGAGTATCTAGAACTATAATATTTAACCTTTATTTGCATTATAGGCATTGCCATTCATGTTTTGTATGATATGTGAGTCTGAAAATACTTGTTGATGTGTTTTTTTTTAAATATTTTTAAAAAATATTTGAAATATCGCAGTCTGGGGTAATTAGATCGGAGGCGCCCATTACCCCTGAAGTGTTTTTATTTAAATATGCTTTTGCTTCTTATATATTTATATAAATATGGTTTTGCTTCTTGCCATTTAACTTTTAATGATACTTCAAGCGACAAGTCTATTGACGAGTCTAATATTTGAGATGATGATAGTGATTTCAGGGAAGAAGAAAATACTTGCGCCATATGCTGTGAAACCGGGAAAATTGAGAATTTTGGTATAGGTGCAGAATATGCGGAATTTGGGCACACGTTTAATACTCGGACTGTGAAAATGCCAAGGAATTCGTTTGTTAAGAAAGTCGTTTAAATCCAGAATGCCTAGGTATATAATTTTATATAATAACAGTGTTTCATTCAATTTATTTCTGTATTGGGCTCTCATTTCCCCGTATGGGAATATTTGGCTCTGATTTCCCCACCCATCGGGAAATGAGACCCAAAGATACTTTAAAAAAAATTCCCACTTACATTGATTTTTTCTTAACTATATTTTGAAATTTTCATAGCCAGTTGTTGAAAGTAATAGAAAAGTCAAATTCCCACACAAAAAAGGATACAGCCTATTTATAAAATCACATTTTCTTTAGTAGGCTCCAATTCCCCCTCTCTCCCCTATGTCCACCTCCTCAGTGGCGCCGTGTCTCATTTTTATGCTATTTTCAATAATTACAGTTCTTATTCTTTCTCACAACTCCTGGTAACTCATCAGGGGGTAAAACACCCGCCAACATAGACAGAACCACACCTGAGACTGTTCTGTAGGCTCCCGTGAGGGTCCGATGCTTTACCCGCTTGCACAGCGCGGGTGTAAACTGTGCGCCTCGAGTTAAGCTCAGACTATGATGTTTTCTGCATGTAATCGTTTGTGTGAAAGCACTAAATTGAATAATGATTGATACCGTCAGTTCATATTGAATCAATAGCACACCGACGACTCCGAGCGTAAAAAGAAAGAACACACAGTTTAACTGAATGCACACAATATACGGTCGCGCCCGCGTGAGTAACAAATAGTACGTCCTTGACCCCTATGGAGAGAGGACAATCTCCTGAAAACGCTCTGACATGACTCCAGCGAAATGTCGAGAATCGAATGTCTACACGTCTATATGCAAATGTTTTTATTGTATCTAACTTCATATTTTAATTATTTAATCCATATTCGTTTTTATATCCTTTATATCAACTTCATCGCCACTCTTGATAATGGAAAATCTTGGAAATGTAAATGAACACACTTCCCGTCATCCGATCGAGCTGAATCGATCGATCGAATGAAATTTTGCACTTGATGGGGATGATAATGCATTCTTAGATGAATTTGGTGTCACACATACATATCCGCACACGAAAAATGTTAATTCATAACTGACTAACTAACTAACAATCACGCCGTTTCCCCGGAAAAGCAAATTTATTTAAATTAAAGTATCCACTTTCCGGTACTATTTCAGGGACATTTTAGAATTTATCTCTTTATTTAAAATTTCTACAAAAAAAGCTGGATGTCACTCTGTAAAATAATTGATTCAATAATAATTGCTATTTTATAAAGGATTTATAATAAACCATTGTTTTATGGCTTAAATTTTATTTTTATTTTCTTTGTATTTTAACTAATTTCCTTTTGTTTGTATAAGTGTGTATTGATCTAGCCCAGAACAGATTTCAACTAGGAGAACGTTATTAGTTAAATTAAAGATGTGTATTTCTATTAATATTTTAATAATGCATTAAGGGGGGGTAAGGTTTTTAACTTTTTTTTGCATTTTATTTTTAATTTTTTAAATGAATGTATAACATCGTAAGAATATTGTGTCAAAATTTCAAGTCAATCGGAGCAAAATTGACGAAATTATGAACATTTGAGCGATACTCAGACTGATTTTCTATACCTGCTCGGGCAGCTAAGAGAAGCGCTCACCTGAGGACTACCGGACTTGCTATTGTATTAGATAAGAGAAGAGTTTTGCGTAGACAAGGACTAACAGATGCTGATGATGAAAGCTCTTTACCGTGTGAACATGGCATCGACGATTATGTGTAAGTATAAAATAAGTGTGAGTTTTATTTTGAATTTTACAGTGTGCAAAACTTTACATCGTTTTCCCCACATCTCACGTTTTCAAAGTCGGTGTCCATCATAACTTCAAAACTACTGCACCGATCCTTTTGAAATTTTGAACACTATTTTTGTACATAATTTACGAGGTAACGTTGGAGACTTTTTTTCAAATTTGTTATTAATTTTTATTTTTTAATAACAAATTAGTCGATATTTTTCGCAAAAAATCGCGTTTTTCCCTTCAAAGTGTTCCAAAAAATTGAAAAATTGAAATTTCAAAAAACCCTCCCAGCGTTACCTGGGAAAATCTATTATCTAACGAATGAACTTTGATTTTTTGATTTCAGATGATCTAGCACCAAGTTATGATGGACACCGCAATTCTACTTTTTTCCGAGACACGTCCGAATAATTGCTGTCATTGCCGTATTTTTTAATATTTCGTCTTGAAAATTTTACACAATATTTTTCAAATATCATACTTTAATGTACCATTGGTTTTAATAAAGAGATTTTAACTGTGTCGTCACAAAAAATTCACAAAAACATGCCTTTTTTTGTACGAATTAACCTTACCCCCCCCTTAACGCTGTACACTTTTGAAATGTAATGTAGAAGTAAAAAATAAGAAATAAAAAAAATAAAAATTCAGTTCGTATAAAATATCCGCTGTTGTTTCAATAACTAAATAAATAAAAACCACTTAAAAACGAGATTTTCTCAGTTATATTTTAAGGAGACAGACACCAATATAAAATATTAATAGATTCCTTGAATGACAGCTCCATAATGCGGTCAGGATTATGATACATAATTAATGTGAAATAACTATGGCGGTAACCATAGTAAATGTTAAATAACGAGATTATTGAGATGGTGCGGCAGTTAACACGTAAATGAAACATTCCACATTTGGCTATGTCCAAAAATAACTACAGTCCATTTCATTGGACGGTCAGATAAAGAGATAATTAGAGAATATTTTTTTAGCGGAAACGTAGATAATTTTGAATACAGTTTTTTCATTTCAAGGCCTTTTTTAATAGTCTGCTCATTCATAATGATTTGGATCATAGTAGGATGAAATAAAAAATGCAAACTACCTGGTTCCTGTATATATTTCCATTGTTAGTCATCCGTTAGCTACTGGTACAACGTAGAACGTGGCTTAGCTTAACTCTTGAATTAGTGGCGTTACCAATTTATTTTTGCAAAATATAAAATTGTCTATTAGATATACTTTTTTATAATATACATATATTAATTTTAGTTTTTCGATATTATAAAGGTTTTACCGAGATAGATGGTGCTCCATAGTGACTGCGGTCATGAATTTTCAAATTCTATAATGCCAAGAGAGAGAAAAATATCTGTTTGATTTGAATGTGTAAGAAAATATTTAAAAAACTTTGGAATTAACATAAAATTAACTTTTAGACTAGGTAATTAATTATTTTTTAATTTTTAAAATTTATTTTTAACACGATATTCTACTTTGAATTTTTTGTAAATTATATTATACGACTTCATATGTAGGTAAAAAATTTCATATAGAAAGTAAATAAACACAAAAAGTAATTTAGATTTTAAACAAAATATATCTATATAATTAATTTCACTGCGTTTATTATGAAAATATTCACAAATAGACAAGAGAACTGGTCATATTATATTTATCAGAACCATTTATTATTATTCGCAAATGCCTGTGATGAATTTAATCAAAATGCCAGACAGATGAATTACACTAGTGGAAACCTGATTTTTACTCCCTTTCTTTTAACTCGTAGCGTCTGCTTGTCGGCTTGTCTGCTTGTCTGACGAAAAAGCTTTGGATCGATTTTTAATCCTTTTCCCGTGATCCAATCGATCTGAAACCTTGCAGGCAGACTCGTAGCGACGATAAAAATGATCTAATAAATTTTCGTTTAATTTTTTAAAATTATTACAGTATAATTTTGGATTATAAACCACAAATAAATTAACCATACAAATGAGAAAGACCCCGACGCGACCAATTTTGGTACGAAATATTAAACAATTTAAAAAAACAACGTCGCTGGTACAAATACCTTTAGTTTACAAAGGGATTTAAATATGCAAGAATAAATATTTTAACTGCACTATTAATGTGTCTTTAATGTAAGTGAAGTGGGACGTAGTTTCACTGTCCCAATCCCCTCGCCCAAAAAAGTGATTAAGTTCATATGTATACAATTTTAAACATTAAAAAATGTCATTTTATTATTTTTTTTTCAATGAAAAAATGTATTTCCTTACTAAATTATCAATTGGTTGGCAACCAAATAAAAAAATCTATAGAAGTTAAAGATCTCGGGGTTATTCCTGATTCGAAGTTAACATTCATTCCACATATTGAATCAATCCTATCCAAGCCTCATCATTAATCAATCCAGGGATTACCAGGATCTATCACAAAAGTTTCGAAACCATTTTTATCTCCGTTTACATTTAAACTTCTTTACTTCACGTTCGAAAGATGTCAATTAGAATACGCCTCAATTATTTGGAGTACTCATTTAAAAATACATAATTACGGAATTAAAAAAATCCTGTAAATTAAAAAAAAATTAACTTTCTATGTCATGTGGAGTTTAGCAATATCAAAGATGCTGGGTATTACCATCATATACCGTCTCTACCAAGTCGCATAAATTCACAAGATATTTCATATCTTTACAAAATTTTAAATTATCATAGTAACTCACCGTACCTACTAGAATAAATATACCTTAAGTGTCCCAAATTTCTTTCCGTCTTCCCCCCTTTTCATCTTAAAATTTTTAATTAGTATAATAAAAACTTGGTTTTTATGGGTTAGTTTTTTAAAACTAAAATTGTTAATGTTTTTTTTATTTTAATGAATTTTACAATAATAATTACTATTAATAAATATGAATTATCTGACATAGATGTAAAATTGATCTTACCACTGTACTACACTACTGTACTTTTGTCATAACAGACGTACAATAATTCTTTAAGTTAGTATCGTTTGATAATTTTAAGTCTATTCACCTGTTACCTGTTATTTATATTTCCCGTATCATTTTCGTCTTCAAATTTTTTAAAAATCAATTTTATGTTTTATTCTTTTCTTTGAGTCACAAGTATTTTTACAAGACTGATTGAAACGTTAGAAACTATTTTATTTTATTTTATTTCAATTTAGGTTCATATTACATTCATTAAAATATAATAAAAATTAAAAAAAAAATGCTTTGTGAGTAATTTTTTAAATTATTGATATAAATAATGTTTTAAGTATTTGAATAGAGTAGTTCTAAAACGTTCAATAAAAAATTGCAAATTATTCATGCTGTATGACGTAATTAAAATCAGAAAATAAAATTTCAGATATCAATGACCTGCAAATGTCATGCGTTATCTGGGGTTATTCTGTATAAAAATAATAATCGAAGATGTCGTAACTTGCTTGAATTAGCATCACATAATTGCAGTAGTCTAATCCAGGATATGATACAGGATTTTGAAGTTATAGGTCAGTGATGACGAACCTATATCACACTTGAAGAATCTAGAAATACTACAAAACAAAGCAATGCGTATAAATGCAATAAAAGAAAAAATAACTGAAATTAGAATCAGCGAATACAATAGAATGTTTTAGTACAAATATTTAAAATGAGATATGGATTATTGCCCAAACACTTCAAAAACAGGATGAAACTAAATAAGGACTTTCATTCACGCAGTTTGTTTTTTAAATGTTATTTATTTTAATTTTATTTTACCTATTTATTTTCTTCACATTTTTAAAAATATCACTAAACCCGCAAAACGTCTTAAAAGACGTTTGTCTGCAGATTCATTTTCACAATTTATTACAATGTTACGCATTTCATTCATTGTATAACCAGAAGAGAAAAAAAACAATTATAAGCACATTTATATAAATGTATAATACTTGTAATGTAATGAATAATACTTGTAATAATGTAAATCATGTATAAACCCAATTCAATCATGTACAATATAAAAAAACAAGTATTCAGTGAAATTAAAAAAAAAAATGGATTGAAATTTTGAAGATAACTTTTTGAAGTGGATTCGAAATACAAGGGACCCAAAAAATTGTAAACAAATGAGAAAGGATTTGACAAGCAATGTCAAAATTCAAGAAATTTTCTTTCAAAACTCGCAAAAGACAATGCCGAGCGTGTTGAAACATTCGTTGTCTATTGTAGATATTTTGCCAAATTATGCGTACCGATATTTTATGGATAAGTGACTAAATCTCCTAGACTTGAGATAAAAATTTCACTCGTGTGCACGAAGCCTAACAGACTACAAATAATATTTTAGACGTTTAAGTTGCACATAGATTACCATATGTACATGTATATTTAATTTTTCGTTTTATTTTACGTCTTAATAATATAAAGGTCAAACATAAATTATAAATTAATTAATTACGTATTAGCGCTCTTTTGAAACGTTCCGCTAAGTTACCATCTTGAGATTTTAAGACTCACTGACATTTTAATATACCAACCTCCATTAAAATTTAAGCCACGAGCCACGAGTAATGAGTTACTGACATTTCAGGGCACCTGTATAAAAATGTTAATCTTCAATTTTTCAGGAATTTTCCTGACATTATCACATAAAAATAATATTTTTACAATTTCGTTGATATTTTTATATACTGTCCTATTAAAATGGGTTAAGAAGGTACCTATTTTATAAACTTCATTATTTTATTTTTAAAAACATCTGGTACCTATTTATTATTTTTTAAATAATTACGTAACTATGGGAAATGTGTGCCGTTCGACATGTTTGTTTTTTTGTATTTTTTCTTTTTAAGTCGTTTAAAATATTTTGTATTTAGTTCACATAATTTAAGTTTTATTGAAAAGGTCAATCAGAAATACATAAACCTACAAATATATGAAAATATTTTAGAAAAAGTGTTTTTTGAAGAAAGATGGCTGAAATGGAGGCCTCGAAAGAAGGAGAACATAGCTAAAGAAACAAAGGCAATGATTTGTCAAGTTTGCTGCGGGGTACGGACCTCGGTAAATAAAGTGATGATATCCAACGATCGTTGTATGAGATACGAGAAGGCGAATTTCTAATTCTTTATTTGTATAGCACTTTGATTATTTATATTTACACCATGTGTTGGTAGTACCTACATAATGTTATTTTGGATGTCTATTGTCATGGTAATAACTCTAGCCGATTGAAGGACAGTCCACACCAAATCGGTAGAACAATACAGAGTTATGAAGTCAAGAGCAATCAAAATAATGTTTAATCAAAACATCAATCTCTAATCGGATCCACAGTTCGTAAGCACGTTTTGATGTTAGTTTTGATTGCCTCAGCTTATATAGCGACACATTTTAGTATTCAGCTTGTATTGTTTGCGAGTTTTCATTGAATTTTTATTTCTAAACTACAATTTAATGGGTCGGTAAAACAAATTTTAATACGTATTAGTTAGATATGTCGATTCTGTAATTGGTATAAAAATTTAACCATAGTCAACAATGATATCAGGGCTGCAAAAATCACTTACATATAATGCATGCGCACGAACCCTCGATATTTGAAGGCGTCCCTATAAAAAGGATGTACATAGTACATCATGTCACAAAGGGGTTTTATTGGTTTAAAATGGTCTATATAAAAATACGTACCATGTGCGATATTTTATTTAATATGATCTCAACTCAATCTCGTCGAAATTCGACCTCAAAAGTTGGCTAACGTGGAAAAAGGGTATATTCATCTATAGGTAGGTATACTCATCTAGTATTAACAAATATGACGGATGCCGACAGTTTGACGATGTCACTGGGATTGCTTAACAACATGAATATACGAAATAATAAGTAAAATGAAAGTCCATAATTTGCAAAGGAATATTAAAAATAAAAAAAACTCACCCATAAAAACCAAGTTTTTATTATACTCCCTTTTTCATTTGTATTGTTTCCAATTTGATATTCTATCAACATATTCTTCTTTAAGTTCATGAGGAAAATCTATTCCATGTATATTATTATCCTTAAAACTTATAGAATATTGAAAATGTAATAATTGGTATAGGGGGACACGGCGTCGGCGAAACCAGACTAGTTGAAACAGGTTTCGCGCCTTCTCCACGCGTAGGGCTCCTTTCTCATTTGTATGGTTTCCAATTTGAAAAAATCGTTAAAATTTCGATAAATCCAAAATTATACTGCAATTAAATTTTTTAAAGGAAAATTTGTTAGATCATTTTTATCATCGCCACGAGTCTGCATGTTGCAGCTTGATTGGATCACGAGAAAAGGGTTAAAAATCGATCCAAAGTTTTTTCGGCAAACAAGCAGACGCTACGAGTATAAAGAAAGGGAGTAAAAACTAAAATTCTGGTTATAAATTTCACCAAGTGTTTTTCTCTCTCTACTATAAAATTTTGTTTTTGCATATATACACTTTATATTTGTTAGAGTAGAAATAGTGGCTGATAAAAATGGATTGGATCATTTATAAGATCTAATTTAAAAGTGTATTTTGTGAAAACCCCCTATTGAGCAATACTATAATTTTTGAGTACTAAATAAATATTATACTTTAAGAGTAAAATGTGTGGCGTAAATTTTTTATAGGTAGATTACATAATTACAGAAACCCTTGGAAAAATTTTAACGATTCAATTTTGTATTCGATAATTCGTCTAGACTGCTTTTTAGACACATTTTAATTTCCGTGTCTTTCCTATTTAAACTACATATATCCCTTCTTTACAGTATCATTATGCTGCGTATTATGTCATTGAGATGTTACCCAATAAATATTTATACGTCTAGATAATTGAATATGTCAAGTAATTCTGTAACAACATAATAAAAACTATAAGTGTCAAATGATGTAGTGATGTAATTTAATTTTCTGATCTGAAAACCAACAAGGTTGATTCTACGAAATTGAAATGACCGAAGAAAAATGAATAAATTAATAACGTATTTCTGTTTTCATTATTAAAATCGTGATGTAATGTAAATACGAGGAGAAAATTTAAAAACTAAAATAAGAAATCACACATTATTACCATTGCAAATGTATACAATAAAATAAATTCAATTTATATAATAAAATAAATTCAGGGCCATCTCGGGGTAAAATGCGCACATGCTCTAGGCTTGTCCCCTAGTCCACGGTCATAATATAACTTAAAATACTATTCCGTGGAATTCCGTGTATATATTTTTTTATAAATAATTACATTGCACTATAAATTTTCATCCTTTAGGAAAACAATTATTTTAAAAGCTACGGCGATTTACAATTTTTTTTTTTTTAAATATCAAAAATCATAGTTTTCTTTAAGAAGTATTTCTGTAACAATACAATATTTATACTTCCAACTGTCCCAGACTAAATAAATAGGGGTAAAAAACGCTGAAAGGGAAACATTAAGGGAGATAGACAGCTGTAGGTGATTGATTGGTTAAAAATGAGAATTTAATATGAATATTAAAATCTGATAATAATCCATCTCTCTCGCATTAGATATACTGTAGGTGTATATCTCGGCATGCACTAAAGATTTAATAATTAAAATACATTATAGAAGTCTCACAGAATCTATTAATATGGGAAACCTGCGTTGAAGTCTTTATAGGGTGCCCAGGGCTTACGTAAAGAATCCTGTAAAGAGTTTACGTTTCCCATATAAATAGATTCGTCTCTGTGAGACTTCTATAATTTACCTGAATTAATAATTATCCTTTTGTGGACAAAATGAAGAAATTGTATAAAAAAAATACGCGAATTATTTAATCAAACCTAGCAAGTGAATGATTTGATACAAAAATAAATGTTTTGGTACTGTATAACTGATATTCGCATTTTTTGTAGTTGAACTAAGCCGTCGAAATGATGGATCGAAATAGGAGGCAATCCATCATTAAATTATTCCACAGTGGAACCTATCTGGTACATCATCGGACACAACCTTCAGATATGAAGCGCTGTGTAGTGATCGGGGGGCATAATCCTTGAATATAGTACCATGGTTAATACAACCGATCCTTCTGAAAATAATTATTTCTCGATATAAATGAATATCTTCATTACAAAATTAATCATAATTGACGCTTCAATAATAAGTATTAAATAAAATATTACAATTAAAGTCGCGAAAATTGTACCATACATTTTGAATGTCAGTCACTACTTGAAGGATCATAGAAGAAGGTATAAAGAAGAAAAAGCGCCAACCATAAAGAAAAACATATTATGCAAACAAATTTGGCATTTGTCACGGTAAAACCAAACATTATTGCAAACCGTAAACTACAGAAATGTGATTATGAATTAATAACGGGTTTGTGCCCCCGAGTACCCGCCTGCTAGGGCCCCTCAGGGTTTTACCTCGTTTTTATGGTTTGGTGGCAGTCGTGGGGGCGTTCCACAGGTTTGTGCCCCCAGTACTCGCCTGCTACGGCCCGTCAGGGTTTTTCCTCATTGTGTTATGGTTTGGTGGTAAGGCAGTCGTGGGGGCGTTCCACAGGTTTATGCCCCAAACATTCTTGCAAACCGTAAACTACAGAGATGTGATTATGAATTAATAACGGGTTTGTGCCCCCAGTACTCGCCTGCTACGGCCCGTCAGGGTTTTTCCTCATTGTGTTATCGTTTGGTGGTAAGACAGTCGTGGGGGCGTTCCACAGGTTTGTGCCCCCAGTACTCGCCTGCTACGGCCCGTCAGGGTTTTTCCTCATTGTGTTATGGTTTGGTGGTAAGACAGTCGTGGGGGCGTT
>JADDOH010019239.1:0-23997 GCA_016648135.1 Agrypnia vestita
GCTAAACGGAGAAATCTTTGGAAACTGTAACAACCCCCCCCCCCCATGGTTTGAAAATTTTTTGGAATCGAACGAAGAAATCTGGCTGGCGACCTTTTTTTTTTAGCTCGCCAAATTTTTATTTGGGAAAAAAATATTTCACTTCATTTGTAAATTCACTTCACTATTACTTCATTTCATTACTTCACTTCATTATTATTACAATTACTTCATTACTTCACTTCATTTCGTAGTACTACAATTGCTTCACTTCAAGTAGTTTTTACTACAATTGTAGTGTACACTTTGTAGTCTTCAAACTGGTGAACGTGTGTGTGTTGTAGTCTTCATTTTGAAATGAAGTTTTTCCCTTCGCTACTGCCAACTTCTGTATCGCCAGACAGTCGGTGGAGTGAAAAGCGGGAGGGTTGAGGGAGTGACTCATTTTTTGCGCCAACCCAGCGGCATTATTTTAAGGCAGGGAACGTAAACTTTAAAAATAAATTCTGTCACTCTCGGAATGAAAAAGTTCATTAGCCTTCTTCTCCTTCACTGTGCTTCTGTCAGAGCAGCGCGCGCCGAGTTCCGATCCGCAGCATTCGTGACGGCTTCCTGAAGTGTCTTCGGTTGCAGACTTCGCGGATCAGTCCATCTAGTTGGTGATCCTCCGAGGGGGCGGGTACCCTACCTCGAACTACCTGTCTACTGCATATTTCAATATGTGCATTTGTTTTGAGGAAAACGAACGTTGCTTAACAATTGTTTCCTTTTTTAAGGAGCTGTTTTTTCTGTAGTTGTTCAAGGGATACGCTGACAGTACCATATTCTTGTCTATCAGCTATTGGACAAATTATAAAAAGGGCAGCATAGAAAGACTTCGCATACAATATAACAACGCCTTTCGTATGATGTTTGGCCTTCCCAGATATTGCAGCGCTTCCGGTATGTTCACTGAGGGGCGTGTTCCCAACTTTGCAGCCCTCATAAGATCCAGGGTGGCAGGGATGAGGGAAAGGATATACAGCTCCGGAAATATCCTTATCCTGGAAGCCCGTCTCTTACTCCAGCATCCAGCATCGATGCACACTGGAGAAAGATACTGGCCCCGCATAATTGACTTGCCATCGCTCGCTAAAGCCGATATTTTACCATATATTTCTTTTAATACTTTTAATACTTATAATACTTCTCTTCTATTTTATATGATTTTCCTATTTCTCTTTTGTTTTATATAATATTTTTAATGTGTGTATTTTCTTTTATATGGAATGTGTGGGATTGCACGAACCTCCCCACATTCTGGAATAAAGTTATATTTATTTATTTATTTAACCGGTGCTCCACGAGCTTTTTGCAAGTGCTCCGCGAAATGATGAAAGCAGGGATTTAATGCTGGACTATCGACTTATGTTGGATTTTTCAAATCTCAACGCATGCATCACATATGATTGAGTTGCACAAATGATCACTAAATGGCAGCACTCGCGTTTGTAAGAAAGCGCTATCTATGCTTTATACGAAAATTTACTATAAACTAAGTAACAACCGGTCCTAGGACGCAAGAATAAGGCAATAGAACTAACAACTACCAAACGAAGGAAAGTTGCCTACTTCGAATAAATTCTTTGAAATGAAAAATATGATCTCGTACAACTTGCCAGGTAGGTAGAAAACAATTTTGATATTTTAATATATTGACGGTTATTGTACAACATTGTAACTTCGTTGATTTTGAAGTGTTAATGAGTGAAAGGCTTGGAATAATTTAATTCGACCAATCAGAAAGCTCTAAAATGTAAAAAAACATTATGCTGTAGATAACTGATAAAAGGGTTGTGAGCATTTACAGAATATATATATATATATATATATATATATATATATATATATATATATATATATATATATATATACTATATATATATATTATTTAATTTTTTATATATTAGGTTCTCTTCAAACTTAATTTTCGCTCGGGCGCCTGTAATATTTTCGCTTACTTTTACGCTTAGATTTAAATTAGAAGCTCTATAAAAAAAATCTTTGTGAGTTGCAAGGTCAAAATACAAGTTAATAGTTACTTTAAATTATGAATTTTCTTACTAAATGCAACTTTATAGTTCTGTTGTTACGCATTCAATTCTGACTTTGAAAAATACGAAAAAATACGCAAAGGTCATTTTTCGCGACGCGCGCAACTGTTGGAGATGATCATGTCGGCAGTGTTTGAGTGAAATAAAAAATTTAATTATTTTCTTAAATGATGTAATGTCTACGATGTACTGTACAGAAAAAAAAATTGTGCAAGTGAGACCAGCTTGAATATAATTTTTTTTCCTAAAACAATGAAAATGAAAATTCGTAATATTCAAACGGCGCATTTTATTTAAAAAAATCATACGCTGTAAGAATGCACAATGAAAGTCGTTTAAAAAATACGCAAGTTTAAAGTTACTATAACTCGGCTAATTTTTGGAATTTTTGAAAGAGTAGTGACTCAAATTATTATTCTTACAACTTCAAGCCATAAGACAAAGCAAAAAAAAAAAGTAACCCATAAAAACCAAGTTTTTATTATACTCATATATTGGGCTTCGGTCGGGCGACGCTACGAAAGGGAGTAATAAAAAATTTCCAAAAATCCAAAATTATACTATAATCAGGTTTCGCGTCTACCAGACGCTTTGAAATATTTTCATACAACTTAATAAGTTGTATGAAAAAACCATTCAAAATTTGAAAAAATCCAAAAATTTATTATTTTTTTTAACGAAAATTTGATAGATCTTCTTGATCGTTGCCACGAGTCTGCTTGCAAAATTTCAGCTCGATTGGATCACGGGAAAGGGGTTTAAAATGGATCCAAAGTTTTCAGACAAGAAGACAAGCAGACGCCGCGAGTTAATATAAAGGGAGTAAAAACGATTTTTTGAAAACGTCAAGGTAGTATAAAATGGATCCAAAGTTTTCAGACAAGAAGACAAGCAGACGCCGCGAGTTAATATAAAGGGAGTAAAAACGATTTTTTGAAAACGTCAAGGTAGTAGTGCGACTGAAATACTGAAATATCGAAAAACAACGTTCCAAAATTAAACAGATTAGTATATCAGAAGAAAATGTATCGAGCCGAGCGATCTCATAATGTTAATCTACGTGGCGGACGGGCAGTAAAGATGCGCGATATTTGGTTCCCGCTACGTGGATAAACTTCTCGCCGAGGGAGGCGTACTAAAGCTCTCGATCCCGGCAACATTCCGCAGCCTCCCACATAAGTTTCCGTTCGGACCATTCAAAAAACCTCTCCATCGCCGCTCCGCCACAAATTTATATCTATGAATAATAAATTACTTTATGGGTGTGTCAGGGAGGGGCGGAATTTATATATTCAATTCCACCTCACGCTGTAAAGCACGACTCGACGGGCGCCCGAGCCCACTTGTAGATTTCGTGATATATATTTTTGGCCGCGTTAAATTTACAGTACAATTTATATAACGTGCGGCTCGGGGCGGGGGATGTTACCGAGGGGTAACTTCGCCCTGTACGTGAACGTCGGCCCGCTCAAATCGTGCCATTGAGGAAAAAAAAGCATTTCGATACAGTGAAATCCGCTCACTATGAGACCTGCAATTTTACCTCGCTTTAGAACTAGCTATTACCTGCTAAAATTGACGGAACATTAGTTCGCGTCTTTGCTAAGCCCTAGTATATAAATATAGTATCTTTTTGTCGATCTGCGAAGAGGCAGCAGTAGCAACACGGCTAGCGTTGCCGCCTTCGGGCTTGCTGGCCCGGAGTTCAATCTATCAATTCAAACCGTCTAATTTCTTTTTTTTTAGCCGTGAATACGAACGAAATTACGGACGTTACACGAAGTTACGGGGACAGACAGATAGACGGACAGACGGAATTATTATGTTTGATAGTCTGTTTGTCTGGACGGAATCATTTAATCAATAACTTATAATCGATTTAATAACTTTAATTAATTAATAACCAAAATTCACAAAAACATTTTCACAAAGATTTCACCTCTTCCAAGCACCAAAAACATTCAATACTCTTAACACTAAACTTAAAACATGTAACCATAGTCTCGCGTATTTTTCTTCTAAAGTGAAACTCTGGTGGCATGAAAAGGGAAGGAAGCATGCCCAAAACCTATTGAAAGCCATGATATAAACTAAATTTAAAATATACTAATCCTGCAAAAACATTTACTGTCATATTTTTAAATACTTTTAATTGTTTTATTTTATTTTATTAATATCCTATTCAGATAATTTTTTTCCTTTGTCTATAATAGAATTAATTAACACAATTATTAAATTGTAAACATATAATTATTAATATTACTTAATTTTAATTGGTAATAAGATTGATTCACAAATGTTATATAAATAATAAATATTCTTGAACATTATACTACTGGAAGAGCACTGTCTGCTATAATACAGTAAATTACTAGTGTAGCAGGCAGGGCGTCAAATCAATTTAGTGTTTAATTGTTGCCAAGACACTCAGCAACAATGAAAAAAGCTTAATTTAATTTTTTAAACACTGTAAACATTTGTAACATTGAATAAACATTTGAATTTGAATTTGATATTTCACCAGCCTCGCAATGTCCAGTCGAGCTGAAATTTTGCACAGACGTTACATTTATAGATATTAATAAAAAGAAAACACCGCATAAAACCACTATTTATTGAAGTATCAACGTGTTTCGGGGCCAATGGACACCTACAACGTACATTAAAAATTAAATAAATTATTTTTTGTGAGGTTTTAATAATTTTATTTGACTTATTTCAAAGCCAATGAATTTTTAATATTCACTATAATTTACTTTCGGTGATAGTGTGACGTTTTACAAAAGATAAGATAAAAGGGAGTGCAGGAACTGCCGCAAGTTAAATAACTTCATTTTTATGAGTCATTCGTTGTATTACGGTGAAGGGAGCACTGGCCGCGAAACAGTTAGATAATTCAATAAATAGTGCTATAAAACAACTTTTAAAGACCAAACAAACGGACGTACTCTGAAATAATCAAAATGCTATTTCGATTGAATTCATTAATTTCAAACCTGTCAAACTTAAGGCGATAAAATTGACGACATTGCAATGTTATACAATAACTGTTAATTCGGCCGAATGTGTTTTTTTATCAATACAAAAAGTAAGGAATTAAGTGAATAAAAACCAGATTAAAAGAGTATTACAAATTTCCAGTTCCACGTATCTACGACAGTTGACAGGACTACGAATGAGGGAAAGTTTGCGTGCGGTGGCTGAATAATCAATACAACGAGGAAAGAAAAAAGGAATGTCTCACTGCACCTACCATCTACTTGCCAAGCAGATTACAAGGTATTACTCATAACTAGCAGAACTGTAATAACCAACCTTGGCAAGATAGCATTTGATTAATTTAAAGGTTTAATATATTAAATAATATATTAGACGTATGTGTGGTAAATCCATGTATGATAGAGTAAAGAACGAAGATATTAGGAATGAATGTAAAGCTGATCGTAGCATAATACAGAGAATAAAAATAGGGTCGCTCAGGTGGTTTGGGCATGTTGAGCGAATGAATGAGGAAAGAATGGTAAGAAAGATACATGATGCAAGTGTTGACGGCGCCAGAAAAAGAGGGCGACCACGGAAGACGTGGCATGACCAGATTAACCAGATACTGGAAGACGGTCCTGTTAGAAGTCTGAACAACCGTCGAGCTTGCATGCGAAGATGTATGAATGTAGACGAAGCGAAAGTTGTATGTCAGGACAGAAGAGTATGGCGCTCTATCCTCTCTGCCTACCCCCTCGGGGAAACGGCGTGATGGTAAGTAAGTAAGTAAGTATGTATCAGGTCCTTACCTATGAAATTGCCGTTTTGTACAGATATTTTTTTTATGAAAATTATATATTAAATTCATTGATGCCTTTGCTGTAGGAATCCTGGGGGCGGGAAACGACGAAGTCTTTAAAAGCGTTTTTCACCTCCTCATCATAGTTGAATTTTTTCCCTTATCTAGTTATCTAAATTCCGAAAAAAAATGGAAATCGGTAGGTGCAAAGTCTGGCAGTTGGTGGGTGATTTCAAGTCAAAGTTCCTGTGCTTTTAAGACGGTCTGTTGTGAAGTGTGTGGACAAGCGTTGTGGAGAAGTAGTGGACTAGAAAAACTGACGAGCCTCGGTTATTTGATAGCGAGTTGTCAATTTTTGACAGTATAACTCTGCAGTAATTGATGTGCTAGGTCTAAAAAAGCTGTAAATTGTGCTGGCACAGGTCCACCATACAGTCACAAGCAGTTTCTTTTGACTTTGGGATATTGTTTGGCTGCGTCCTCTGTTTGGTCCAACCATTGTGATGAACGTTTCCGTTTATCGTACAGGATCCACTTTTCATCACAAGTAACCTGATTCAGAATTCCCTCATTTGTATGCCGACTCAACAAACGAAGGAAGCCTCGACGCGAGTCGTGGTTTTCCTTTAGAAAGTTCATAGTGTACCCACTAGGGATGGGTCGTCGACGTATTTACCGTCGACGAAACGAGACCGTCCACGTCCATCCATCGACGAGACGATCAACTAGTTGAATTCGTCAACTAGTTGAATTCGTCAACTAGTTGACGCGTCAACTTCGTTACGCGGACGTCGCGGACGTTCTATCTAAACATCGGGACGATGGTCAACTGTCTACGGTTCAACGCGACGCTTCTCGACGACTCAACCGTTGGCTATTTTTATGACGTTAATTTTTAAAATTTAAAGAAGTTCGAAGGAACATAGTTTCGGGGAAAGTACAACCGCTACTTGTGCTTATTTGTAAAAAGAAATATTTTATTATTTATTTGTTTACGCACATTACAGGCTTTTACATATTGTTTTATATACTTCTTTCTATATATAACAAAGAAAGAAGTAGGTATACACAGCAATATCAGGTGTTAGCAGTAAAATATAAATATAAACTACATATATAAGCAGTGAAAGTATTGGGTATAACAATTAAAATGTGAATAAATAAAATGGAAGGAAACAATGATTTTGCGTAATAAAGGCACCAGTTATGAGGTGCGGGAAAAAATACTTTACATTTATTTATTATCTATAAATTTATAAATAAATACATCATTTAAATATACTTTACATTTGAGATGTTATATAGAAATTTATTGAAGAATACATCTTTCAAAGTCAGGCTTTCACTTTGTGGTGACATTATTAATAAATAAATATATCTGTATTATTTTTCAACTTTAGTTTAAGGCTCAATCTGAGAAAAGGAACATTGTTCCCGAAACATGTAAAAAACCAATAAAAAGTGGTGTAAACAAAATTATAATAGATTTAATTTTTTATCTATAAAGTTGAAAATAGGGAATTTTTAATAAAAATTAATCAAACCAAAATTCAAGATTATATTAAATATATAATAATTAATGTTGGACTTCTGAATAAGGACCATAGTTAGGTATAGAAAATTTTATTCCCTACAAGTTATATCATTTATATGCTAAAGTTGAAAAGTAAGGAAATAACACAATAATTAAATTTTAGTATCCCTTTTCAGGTAGATATAAGAAGTCGAGATCGATGGAATAAATATTGATTTTAGAAAAATATCTAGCCGGCCTGTTAATTAATAATAGTTCAATAAAAAATAAAATAATTAAACAGAATTGTTTTATTTTATACAGCGTAAAATTGGGAATTCACCGAATCGTCGCACGTGACATCACAAAAAATCAAGTAAAAAAATAATAGATAATAGCTTATTAAGCCTATCTCGCCCTACGCATGTATTCAAATTTCAAATCTCTAGTCATAGTTCGTGTACACAGATCTGCATTCTATGGTAGTGTACTTTAGAGTTGAAATGAAATTACCCGTCGAGCGGTCTAAGGCATCTAAAAGTCGACAGCGAGAGATGAGAGAGAAATAAACGGAGACGTTTTGTCTTGCTCTCGCTCGTTGCTTTGCATTGCGTTAATCTCGAATCGTCCACCGACCACGGCGTCCGCTGTCCACCGTCTACGAATTCAACTAGTCCATGCGATAAACGTAAACGGTCGACGCGTCGATGCAACGTCAACGGTTGATTTCAACTAGTCCGTCCATTCAACGCCCATCCCTAGTACCCACTACTTTATTTTCTCAATTTGACGAAAATTCATCATTATCGTTTTAGCTATGGCTGTAGCTAATTCTGACAACTTTAGCTTTCAATTAAACAGTAACAACCAAATCAAACCAAAAAGTTTCAGTGAGCTCATTTGAAATACCTGGTCCATACACATCGCTGATATTGTGTACCGTTTATGTAGCATTAGTACCAAGACGGAACTCGTATAAGGAAAAAACGTGAATTTCCATTTTTTCCAAGGTCGCAGACACAGTAATATCATGACAAAACAAACAGCGCGAAAACAAATGAATTACAAATTTTGAAGAGGTAAGTAATTTCGGGATATGGGGGAATTTATTTTAATTATTCAGGAATCGGTCCCGGGAATACAGAATGCTATCTTTAGCATTAATTCTACATTATACAAATTATGTAAGATGTGAATTTATTTAAATAAATAATTAAGAATCTTTGAAGAAAAATAAACGTAAACAAGAATGCATTAGTTAAAAAAGTAACCCATAAAAACCAAGTTTCTCATTTTAGAGTTTCGTGTCTACCATCCGATTCGAATCTCCATACAAGTTGTATGAAAAAACCATTAAAAGTTTTAAAAATCCAAAATTATACTATAATTATTTATTTTTTTAACGAAAATTTGATGGATCTTTTTGATCGTCACCACGAGTCTGCTTGCAAAGTTTCAGCACGATTGGATCACGGGAAAAGGGTTAAAAATCGATCCAAAGTTTTTGCGTCAAGCAAGCAAGCAGACGCTACGAGTTAAAAGAAAGGAAGTAAAAAAAAACTAACCCATAAAAATCCAAGTTTTTATTTTACTCCCTTTCTTTGTAAATTAACTTTACCATCATGTAATAATTGATTGACTGAAAATGAAACATGTCTAGACAAATATCTATGTCAAAAATCTCTAAAAATATCTCTTTATTATAGTAGAGCGTCGATTACCCAAACGTCGATCAACCGGAAGACCGCTTATCCGAACTACTTGGCCCGCTCGACCGGCGCGTGCCTACCTCCTCCCGCCTCCCGCGCTACAATGCTCGTGCACTTGTCAAGACTTGTTCTTCTTTTTCATCTTTTCTTGAATTTTCACTGTTGCCAGTGACTTGTTAATTGTACTCGTATGTCACTTCCAAGTAGCCGCTAGGAAATAAACTCTCGATTTAAAATGCCTAAACGTAAACGTGTTGTCCTTTCTATGAAAGATAAATACGATATTAATAAACGGTTAGAGGAAGGCGAATCTGCGACCAAGTTATCCAATGAATACCAAGTTGGTAAGTATATCATTACGGATATAAAAAAGCAAAAGACGAGTGTAAGTAACTTTATATCCCAGCTTGATTCTTCTGACGGACCCACGAGTCGTAAAACGATTAAACTTGCCTCAAACACGGATTTAGATGATGCTGTGTGCAAGTGGTTTACTCAAAAAAGATCCCAGGGAGAACCTATTTCTGGCCCAATTCTGTGTGAAAAAGCAGATCAATTTAACGAAATACTTGGAGGGCCGTCAAATTTTCAAGCAAGCACGGGTTGGTTAAAACGATTTAAATCAAGACATGGCATTCGTGAGCTTCAAATACAAGGAGAAAAACTATCTGCCGATTCATTCAAAATCAAACTAAGGGATATACTGAAGGAAGAAAATTACGCTCTCGAAAACGTTTACAAGCAGACAAAACCGGGCTCAATTGGAAAGCTTTGCCACGAAAAACTTTTGCTTCATGTCGTGAATTAGCAGCACCTGGTCCTAAAATAAGCAAGGATCGTATCACTGCCTAAGCATGTGCTAAGTCTACTGGCAGCCACCGATTGCTCATAAAACATGGTAAAAGTAAAAAGTGTATGTGTAAATGAGAAACAGGAAGATATGTCTGAAATGAAATGATGTTCGGGTGATAAATAAGAAGACGCTTCGATATGAATCTGAAGAGCTATTTAAATCCTTTAAGGTGCTGGACATACGGCAGCTGTACACCAGATCCATATTAATTAATTTTTTAAGATCCAATCCACACAGGCACGTTCAGAGGCCAGGGATACAAGGAGCAAGATAAGTGGAAACTTCACGGTGCCGAGAATGAACACAAAGTTTGGACAGAGATTTTTCTTTTTTTGTGCTCCAAGAATAGACAATAACCTGCCATTAGACGTAAAGGGTCTTAAGGTGTTAAAATAATTCACAGTACAGGTAGTTGCTTCAGAACAGACATTGTCTAGTGAAGCAACTACCTTCATTTCTATGTATAAATAAATTTTAAAGAAATAAATAAAAAAAATTAAAAAAATATATGCCAAAAAAGCACGATTGTCACGAATGTGATGAAGAAGAGGTTCAACAATGGATGGATATCGACGTTGAAGATCCCGGGTACCAAATTATGCAGGATAGCGAAATTTTAGACCTCATGACTAATAAGGTTGACGCCACCGCTAGCACCTCATCACCTACAAGTTCAGATAATGAAGATGAAAACATAGTTGGTGCTTCTGAAGCGTTTACTTGCTTATATTAGGTCCTTACATACGAAATTGGCGTTTAGTATGGGAGGAACATAAAGCCGATTTTTTTTATTATAATATATTTATTTAATCAAAGTATGTACCATTGCTATCTATGCACTTTTGCCATCTCATAGGTAGTTCATCGATCCCTTTACTAAAAAAACCATTCGGACGGGAATCAATAAAATCTTTGAAGGCGGTTTGGACTGCCCCATCGGAGTTGAATTTTTTCCTTTGCAAGAAGTTATCCAAATTTCGAAAAAAATGGTAATCTGTTGGGGCAAGGTCCGGAGAGTACGGTGGATGTCTTAGACATTCCAATTGAAGCTCCTCTAATTTGGTAGCCGTCTGTTGTGCAGTGTGTGGTCTAGCGTTATCATGAAGCAGCAGTGGCCTAGAGCGATTAACCAGCCTCGGTTGTTTAGCAGCTAGCTTTTCCATCATGGTTTGCAGTTGCTGACAATAGACATCTGCCGTAATCGTCTGGCCAGATTTAAGAAAGCTGTAGTGAACGACACCAGCACTAGTCCACCAAACGCTCACAAGTAACTTTTTTGGAGTCAATTTTCGCTTGGGGCATGGTTTGGCTGGTTCGGCAGGGTTCAGCCATTGCGATGAGCGCTTCCGATTATCGTACAGGATCCACTTTTCATCACAGGTAATGATTCGATTTAAAATCCCTTCATTATTGTGCCGGTTGAGTAATGCAACGCAGCAGTCAACGCGCGTTTGTTGATTTGCTTCACTCAATTCGTGAGGTACCCACCTTTCAAGCTTTTTCACCTTACCAATTTGCTTCAAGTGGATTAAAACAGTTTTATCACTAACACCGCAGCCTGCAGCTAACTCGGATGTGGTTTGCGATGGATCCGCTTCCACAATAGCCTTCAATTCTTCATTATCAACTTTGGTCTCCGGCCGTCCACGGGGCTTGTTCTGCAGGTCGAAATTTCCAGAACGAAAACGTTGGAACCAAAAACGCACTGTGTTTTCTTTTGCGGCACCGTCGCCATACACATCATTAATCCTTCGAGCCGTTTCTGCAGCACTGGTGCCACGGTGGGACTCGTACTCGTAAATAACGCTATATTTCAAGTTTTTCATTTTGTAAACTGAGTGACGCAAAGAAAAAAACAATTGAGGAAAAAACAAATGAATTATAATTTTCAAAATACAAATACATGAGTAAATAGCTGTATAAATTTGGATTTGGAATTCCTAACCAAAGAGAAGATATTTGAGATCAAATTTGCCAGTACGGCAAAACCCCAATTTCATATGTAAGGACCTAATATATTGGTTTGAAACACAAGCTGAAAGCGTATCAAATACCTGTCCTTAAAAAAGTACGTGACCTAGCCGCTCGTAAGCGTGTAAGCTTGCTTCGGCAGACGAAGACTGAAGATTTTTTTAAGCTTAAATTGTACCTAGTATGTACATACATGTTTTATTACAAGATTGTCTGCAATGTTTTGTTTAATTCCTATTTTTCATTAAAGATATAAATGTAAATATAGTTTTCATTCACCTGTACATAAATATGTATGTCTGAATCAATACAGTTCGATTATCCGAAAATACCACGTCCCTCAATTAGTTCGGATAATCGACGCTCTACTGTATTTGATTTCTTCCCAAAAAACCGAAGTTTGCTGTCATCTATGAATTTTCGAAATCCGTAGTGAAGTACCTATTATACCTACCGACGGAGTAATTCAAATTTTAAATATTCCGTGACGTTATCGGGCCGCCGGCGCCGTTGGTAGTAATCAAACTTTTGTAATGATTCCAATTTGAAAAAACCATTAAAATTTCTAAAAATCCAAAATAACACTATAATTATTATTATTTTTTAACGAAAATTTGATAGACCTTTTTGATCGTCGCCACGAGTCTGCTTGCAAAGTTTCAGCACGATTGGATCACGGGAAAAAAGGTTAAAAATCGATCCAAAGTTTTTTCGTCAAGAAAACAAGCAAGCAGACACCAAGAGTTAAAAGAAAGAAAGTAATGACCATTTGTTAGTATTATAAACAGGACGCCCGAAGCAATTTAGCAAAGGATCAAGTATGTCGTCATTAGGTCTTGATCTAATTTTAATAATTAAATTTATGTGTCTAATTTTAAATTAAGCCAAAATATTGATCCTGAATGTTTTGGGATTATACGTAGAGGTCCAATATATTTTTTCACATGATGAGACATACTCGAATATGTACAAATCGGTACAAGTGTGTACAAATCGGTACAAGTATGTACAAATATGTACAAATCGGTACAAGTATGTACAACGGTACAAGTATGTACAAATATGTACAAATCGGTACAAGTATGTACAAATATGTACAAATCGGTACAAGTATGTACAAATATGTACAAATATGTACAGATCGGTACAAGTATGTACAACGGTACAAGTATGTACAAATATGTACAAATCGGTACAAGTATGTACAAATATGTACAAATCGGTACAAGTATGTACAAATATGTACAAATCGGTACAAGTATGTACAAATATGTACAAATATGTACAAATATGTACAGATCGGTACAAGTATGTACAAATATGTACAAATTGGTACAAGTATGTACAAATATGTACAAATCGGTACAAGTATGTACAAATCGAATATGTACAAATCGGTATTGGACACCAAAAGGAGACGTAGGATTAAACGCTATCATACATTTTAAATAAATTAAAATCTGCTGTTCGAGGACTATACGCTTTCCAAATATACACTTAAATTCAATAATTGGATCAGATTCGATCGATAAAAACCAAATTTAAAGCGTAGAGAAAAATGACATGAATTGTAGTATATTTCAAGCAGGTACTTTTAAATTAATAAACATCTCATTATACCGTCACAGATCCTGAATATTATCCGTTATTAAATATGGAAATGAGAAGCGGTACATTCATTATCTTTATTGCAATTATTAAGAAAATTGCTAAGGCAGTAAGGTGAAAAGCTTTAAGGTGAGGATTTTTAAGCAAGTGTATAAGTAGGACTTGTCGCATTAAGCCTCCCAGGTTGCGTGTCGGTTGTCCCCGCGATTGTGATAAACTCTATTTCTGTACTTTTGGAACGTGGTGGGATTAATGGCGGAAATTCTGGGATCTTGTTGCTTAGCAAAATTTAGATGTTCGTGTTCTAAAATCAATACCCAGCTGAAGGTGACTTCTACTGTGCAACTTCTTGTATGATTGATGTGGTGACTGATTTCACACAAAATGTTATTAAATAATCGCACGAAATGGATCATATAATGATGATCCCCATATAAACATTAGATTGAAATGATTCGATTAAAATTGTTAGATTAAAAATAATCCATTTAAAATGTCGTATTTTCCACGAATTTCATTACATAACCAAATCAAATAAGCCATAAGACTGAACTTTAGCTAGGAGTAATACGAATTTATGTGCAATAAAAATTGTTTTATTTTAAAATAGGTACGGTCTACGTATGCAGTGTGTCTTTCACAATTCCACACCGAAAAGGAATACTGAGTGCCTTGTAAGGTGTTTAGTCCTTTGTGGTACGTAATCGTGGACTTTAAGCAAGAGAGAGACGGCGGATCGATGCTTTTGAGATGCGGTGTTGGAGAAACATATTACGTACGCCGTGGACAGCGAGGCGCCCAAAAATCTTCATATTACAACTCAAAATCAAAGAGATACTCTCAACCACTTACTTATCTGAGACGAATCCTCCTTTGAAGAGAGCCTGGAGCAGCCTGGTGTGGTGGGCCACGTCGAGGGACGAAGAGGAAGACCCCCTACTCGTTCGACCGCCCAAATGAAAAAAAGCTACAGGCACTTCTCTGGTGACAGCGCTACGGTCTGCAGGATTCCGGGAAAGCTGGGGGAGAGGGCGGAAGTCATGGAGATCACGACCCTCAGTCATGAGTCGCGAGTCTCGAGGGACCGACTTGGATGATGACGTATGCAGGTAACGATGTTACGATATTCTAAAATCAATTGAAATTAAGATTGATCTTTCATCTTACTACTTTTTATGCGTCTCAACAAAATTATTCAAAATTATTCATCCCAGCCTTATGATTTCGCAATAGGTTGAAAATCTGCCTTTGACGTATAATTAGTTATTACTGATGGAAGACAGTCTAACTAGACTTAATGTACTATGAATTAACGAACTAGACTTCATAGTCCTGCTTTATGCATTTACGAACTTAGGGTAAATACAGAGGGTGCCAAATAATGTATACGCACTTCAACAAAAGAAAAACCCGCATTAAAAGATGTGATATTTATAGAAGATGTGGGAAGGTCCGATGTTCCGCGGGAAACTCGTTTGCACGGTACGGGTCTAAATCGTGTAATCCGAGATGATGAATGTTTTCATAATTATCAGATATTACACACATCAAGGGATGAATTTAAGTTACGTATGAAATTTATATTAACAGGCGCTCAGGATAATTCTTGCTGCACGCGAGTATTGGTATCTTCTAATGGCAGTATTATCATCACTGTAATTCGAATTAACTTCGGAAAAAAAATCTGTTAAAATGTGTACGCCTTTTTTTGGCAACTTCTATGTATAATAATTTTTGGTTGCTGTGTTATTAAGGCGATCGTCTAGCAGAATGAGCAAATTTCACAATTTTTTCTCATATCTTCTCTTGCGTTTTTTATTACATTTTTGTATAGAAATATCTCATTTTAAAATTTATTCATCAGGTTACATATATTTTAAATACGAATATCTTATTAAAATATCATAAACTAAATTAAATAATTGATTAATAAATTACCAAACCTTCGATGTTTTAAAAATGAAGAAAATTGCTCCACTTTGTGGGCCTTTTATGACTGAACGGCGTGTGAGATGTCTTTTTTATTCAATAATATTACAAAGTTAACGATTATCTTAAATTTGTTACAATTATAGAAAAATCTGTTAATACGTTTACATGCAATTTATGTTTTAAAAAATACTGTTTTTTAAATTATTTTTATTTTTTGTGAGTTTTTTTCGATCCTTTTAAAATAGTTTATAACTTTTTTTCTTTAATAAATTAAAGGAATAGACATTTTTATTTTAAAATTAATACAAAAAAAAATCAAAAAATTATTCTCGATTTCAGATTTTAGCTATTTAATCAAGGCACTGCGTATTGTGTCATAAATACGTTGCGTCTTGATTAAATATCTACAATCAGGAATATCGACAAAGATTTTGATTTTTTTTTGTTTTTATTGTAAAATTATAATATCTATTCTTTTGACTATTGAAAAAAAAGTTGTCAACCATGTAAAAAGAGTTGAAAAATACCCACAAAAAAATAAAATATTTTTAAAAAACAGTATTTTTTAAAACATAAATTGCATGTAAACGTATTGACAGATTTTTTTATAATTGTAACAAATTTAAAATAATCGTTAACTTTGTAATATTATTGAATAAAAAAGGCATCTCACACGCCGTTCAGTCATAAAAGGCCCACAAAGTGGAGCAATTTTCTTCATTTTTAAAACATCGAAGGTTTGGTAATTTATTAATCAATTATTTAATTTAGTTTATGACATTTTAATAAGATATTCGTATTTAAAATATATGTAACCTGATGAATAAATTTTAAAATGAGATATTTCCATACAAAAATGTAATAAAAAACGCAAGAGAAGATATGAGAAAAAATGGTGAAATTTGCTCATTCTGCTAGACGATCGCCTTAACTAAAAGAAACATAAAGAACCATCAAATGTACAGTGACGTACAGCAGCCCACAAATCTGTACACGTGATTCCTGACGGCCTTGGAGATCAGACCTCAAGGGCGGGATTAACTCCCAGAGGGACCCGCCCCCACACAGGGAGGCTGTGAACAAGACAGCTGCGGTCCACGGTTTTACTCAGCCACATTCCGTGAGATCGGCTAACCGAAGTCTCCCAGATCGGGCGGGGATATCCACGAACTAGAAGACGAGAAGAGACGTCTCGGAACACATTTCAATATTGATTTAACCCTTACCACTCCAATGTCGAGTGTCACTCGACATTGATTTTGTTCCAGCAACTCCAATGACGAGTGACACTCGACATTGTACAGTACGTCTTTTTGCAGACAATTTTAAAATAGGAAGGATTTTTTTTGTATATATATATATATATATAGCCCAAAGACAACGTAGTAAATATGGCTGTAGGATGGCATATTTAGAGCCGCGCCTCAGAGCGCAGGTATCGACATTATAAAAGTAAACAAGTAGTTACCGCACCGTGTTGTCGTCAATAACTCATTTCCAGCTGTGCATTATCGTATTTATTTTTGTAGTTCTTCTTCTTCTTCATTTTCTTTTAGAAGATCTGTGCTACAGAAAACTACGCCTCCTGGGATGACGAGGTCCAGCTATCCCTCCTTCTTTTCGGAGGTCTTCCCGGAAGGCGTCGTCCAGAGGGGATTTCATTAGCTGCTATATGCACGAGTCTGTCGTTGTCCATTCTGGCTACGTGATTCCGCCAGAATCTTCTTATGGATCTACTCCAACGTGCTATGTCCTCTATTTTGCAAGTTTTCCTTATGTATTCATTTCGGACACGGTTACGTAGAGTTTTTTCAGTAATGGATCTCAGCATTCATTTCAAATGTTCTGAGGAGTCCTTTGGAGCGGACAATGTCAGTAGTCTCTACAGCATAGTTAGTTTGTGGTTAATTAAAATAAATGCACGGGTTGTGTTGATGCAGCTGATAATACACGTCATCATACTACTTTATATGAAAGACACGTAAGTGGTGGAGAAAACTATTTTTCTGGGAACTAGAATTCTCCATTTTAAGGGGGTATTCTAGTGTAGAAATTTGAATAAATCTTTTTTTTTTCTTCATATTTTCAAGTCTTAACCTTTCAAGAATATGTCCTTAAGAGGATTTGTCAAAATTTTAATTGTTTCCGGAGATATATCTATTTTAGTGACACGACATCCGGCTGTACCGGAACGAATCGAAAAAAGGCGTTAGGGACCATTCGTCTACTTGCGATCCCATTCTCTCGTAAACCCTTAAGCCATGTATTCACTAGGGGACAAATTGTCTCTCAACAGCATGCGCGGCATAGAGTCTACGTGACGTTGCAACGTCGTGCACTGTTCCGCGACCTCGCGCACAACATAGCACGGCATTTCTACGTGCCGTGGCAACGTTGACATGCGCACGGTACCCGAGCGTACTCACTGCAACATTCTGCGGAGCGTCAGTACCACGTGGTATGTTTACAAGTGAATACGCATGCGCTGTATCTGTCAAGATGACAATGCGGGGAAACGAAATCGTTCTCGAACTCATCGAGCTGTATCGATCGAAGATCGCATAGAATGTCCGTCCTTCTTTCTCTTTGCAGTTAATAATTTCGCATTCTCCTCTTACTTTTCGATAAACTCATTAACATAAACAGATACGCGGCTATCATCATAACCTCATAGGGCGATATATTTCCGTGACGTCTGGAAAACAATAATTATTTGCAAAAAGGACCTTGTTTTTTCATTATATTCAATTTACTACAGTAAAACCTCGTTAATTTGAAATTGCGACCCAAAAAATCATTTCGAATTGCGCGAAACCCGGTTTTCGCCAAATGTGATACCGCAGCTGTCATCCATAACCTCATCGGATGACATTTCCGCGACAAGATATGCGAGTCCCGGTGTGTGCACGTCAGTTGACCGCGTCATTGTCCCCGAAACATGAGCGTAGATGTTGATGCGACATGTCGAGCGGAATGTTTCGCGATTTGTCCCCTAGTGAATACATGGCTTTATGTACTCTTATATTATATAATGAAATATAATAATCCAAGGTCACCCGCGGAAAATGCTGTTTTTGATGTAGACGAAAGCCCAAAGTATGGAGCAGGAATAGCGGATTAATTAAATGTAAGTATAAAATGTCATTTTATGGCGCGTTTTTCTCGAAAATACTTTTTTCAAAAAGTTTGTCATGATTTCTCAAGTTCTCCTGAACCGATTTACTTGAAATTTGATGTAAGTCTTCTCTATATGTCTCTATCGTACTAACAATGATTTATAACAAATTAACAAAATACTATTTTTTAAAAATTCAGAAAAATCAAAAAAAATAGTAAAAATAATATCATTTTTTCAAACATCCGCAATTTAGTGAAAAAAATTTTTTTTTTCAGTTTTTTAGTTAGTACGATATCAGCATTTATCTAGATAAAATATCTTTTTATTTTATTTTTATTTCATTTCTTTCCAACCCCCCACTTCAACAGCTTACAACATTTGGAGTTTTCAATTTTTTCACTTTTTTTATTTTTTTATGTATTGTTAAAACATGAATAAATATCTTGTTAAAAAATGAATGATTTTTAACGAGATATTTTTTGTTTTTTATTTATGGCACCCGAAAAAACGCCTCAAATTCATGCCTCTAGACTTTTTTTTTCGGGCCACATACACATGTTTGCTAAGTTACGCGGGCCGCAACATTATACCTACTGATATGACGAAAAAAGATTCATATAGGAAAAAACAGTATTGGTTGAAAGCCGTTTGATTCAAGATTAGGGCGCCGCTACTTGATTAATTAACAAATATATGTTTTACCTATAACAGAATGATAATAATACTTATCGCTTATCAGCATACCAGCCAGTACCAGCTCAAACATTAACAACGGCTTATTTCCCTATATGAAATTCATCTTCATCTTATTCTCAAAATACAAAATGAAATAAAACTCTAAACTAACTTACCTATATCAAAGCATTTATTTTTGTTTAGCGTCTTAAAAAAAAAGATAAATAAACGCAAATGAACAACAATTTTTTACCGATGTAATGAGGGATGAAATTATAAAGGAAAAAATGTCCAGAGTTGCACAGAACGCGACGCATTAAAAATACAAATAAAAAACAATACCAGTTTATACAATACAAAGATTTTTGCTCAGGCGTATTTCAATATATTCGAAACTTACGGTGACAGATTTTTTAAATCTCGTTCCTGATAATCATCCGTATTCTGAAAATAACAATGTCTGGATCTTTAAGATCTTTATCCCAACACTTAATAGACGATAATAAAAATTAAAAATGTCCAGAACAGATTTTGTAATTCTGCGGCTCAAATACACTGTATTAAAAGATGCTATAAGAAATATTGTTTCTTACAATCGTATTAATATCTTTATCCACAGCGTCCAGATGAAATATCATGGCTAAACTCGCGTTCGGCGTTACTGCGTATTCAAATCTTCCCATCTTGACATTTGACAGATAACAATTTACATCTTTCTCCCTCCCTCTATATCTATCTCATATAGAAACTTACAGAAACAAACACCGACGTAAAGCAATGTCTCGTTTATTTTTAATTTTTATTATCGTCTATTAAGTGTTGGTATAAAAATCTTAAAGATCCAGACATATCTGTCGAAAAATGTCAAGATGGGAAGATTTGAATACGCGGTAACGCCGAACGCGGTCATGACAAGTTTAGCCATGATATTTCATCTGGACACTGTGGATGAAGAAATTAATACGTTTCTAAGAAACAATCTTTCTTATATCATCTTCTAATACAGTGTATTTGAGCCGTAGAATTACAAAATCCGCTCAGGACATTTTTAATTTTCATTATCGTCTATTAAGTGTTGGGATAAAGATCTTAAAGATCCAGACATTGTTATTTTCAGAATCGGGCCGAATAAATGTGTTTCGGGCCGCATACAAAAGCTTGCCGGGCCACATGCGACCCGCGGGCCGCAGGTGGAGTATGGCTGCTCTAGACTAATATACCCCCTTAAATTCAAGTGTGATATATAAAGACTGGACAGTAGAAAGTGGAAATAGAGCAATGAGTCATAAGAAGTAGAGACAAACTTTGCTCATGTCACTCATTGGAGACCTCAGGGCTCTCAAAGCAAATCGCAGAACTGCGGCCGCCGCAGAAAAAATAATTTTGGCATGGAGCTGGTGGAATAAAAACAAAAAGTCCTGGAGTGGAAACGGTTAAAAACACATAGGAGTTATTTTTGTTTATTTTAGCTTCTGTTAAGATGCAATAATACATAGACAATATAATAGTAAGTACAAGTGTTTGTTGTTGGTGTTTCTGTTTGGTCCTCCTCACTAGGGGTTTCTGTGCTGAGGTGGAATAGTATTTTCCTATTTATTCAAACCTATGCAACACTGCAAAATCGACAGCAGAATTCTCTTAAATGTAGTGAAACATTAATAAAATACATGTGTCTACAAATTCACTGTACTTATTGCCAATCTACGTAGGCAATGGTGAGTGAATGTGGCAGTTATGCAGTTCTTACATTTTTTGGTAGAGATATCTCTCGAGTTGTAGGGTCCCGACACGTCATATGGCAAGAAGAGCGGGTCTGTCAATTTGGAATTTAATAATTTTGAGTAAATTTGAATAAGTCCCGTTAAAAGAAGTAGCGAACTTCAGCTCCTATGGCCTATCTTTTCCCGAAACGTGTTCTTAGGAAAGAGCTTTTTAGGGAAAATATGTACGTATATTTTTTCAAGATTAAAAACATATTTGAACGTGAATACGAATATATTTATTATTTTAATTAACATTTTAATGTGTAATAGGCCGTTAAAAAGGATAATAAGAAGCAAGCATTCTAAGAGGATTTAGTGCGTGGCAGGTGCCAGGAGGGTAGGGGAGCACACAAATGTCGCGGCCGACAGGACCCCAACCTCCCAAGTACAGGGTGGTGTGGTCAACAAACAAAAATTCAGTTTATTAGACATATTGTAATTATATTATACTTATTTTAAAAATAATATTAACAAAATTTGCGTTTAAAAAAAAATGGAAAAAATTTAATCTTTAACCAAATATTGGATGGCCCCGTTAAAAGCTTCAATAGTTGAAGAGCGAGCGAAAGAAGATGTATGAATGTAGTCGAAGCAACAGTGGTAGGCCAGGAAGAAGAAAAATAGAAGAGGGTAGCGATCTAGCTCCTCCACCTACCCTTGTACAGGAACAGCATAATGGTTGGATAGTTAGTTAAATGAATTACAATATATATTTATGCATATTTAGTACTATAACGAATATTTTATTATCATCGGATATTATACTAGTGTTAATACAATAAAACCCAAGGCCCAAGGCATGCGTGTGTCTCTCATGCGACTCTGTACCCGGAGAAATATTGGTTCACGATATACAAAACATCCAACTGTCATATTTAATGCCTTTCTCTGTGAGATGAAGCTACGAGTGTTTCTGTTTTTGAAATTTTTGGCGAAAGTTTAAATTCTGCCGCGACTTCTTCTAAAGCCGTGTATTCACTAGGGGACAAATTGTCCCTCAACAGCACGCGTGGCACAGAGCCTACGTGACGTTGCAACGTCGTGCACTGTTCCGCGACGGCGCGCACAACATAGCGCGGCATTTCTACGTGCCGTGGCAACGTTGCCATGCGCACGGTACCCGAGCGTACTCACTGCAACATTCCGCGGAGCGTCAGTACCACGTGGTATGTTTACAAGTGAATACGTATGCGCTGTATCTGTCAAGATGACAGTGTGGGGAAACGAAATTGTTCTTGAACTCATCGAGCTGTATCGATCAAAGATCGCATAGAATGTCCGTCCTTCTTTTTCTTTGCAGTAAAGAATTTCGCATTCTCCTCTTTTTTCTCCTCTTACGTTTCGATAAACTCATTAATATAAACAGATACGCAGTTGACATCAAAACCTCCTAGGGCCACATTTCCGTGACGTGGAAAACAATAATTATTTGCAAAAGGACCTTGTTTTTAATAATACTCAATTTACTACAGTAAAACCTCGTTAATTTGAAATTGCGACCCAAAAAAACATTTCGAATTGCGCGGAACCCCGTTTTCGCCAAATGAGATACCGCAGCTGTCATCCATAACTTCATTGGATGACATTTCCGCGACAAGATATGCGAGTCCCGGTGTGTACACGTCAAATGATCGCGTCATTGTCCCCGAAACATGAGCGTAGATGTTGATGCGACATGCCGAGTGGAATGTTTCGCGATTTGTCCCCTAGTGAATACATGGCTTAATGCATTCAACAACTTTCCAGATATGGCGCACTCAAGAATATGTTTCAAACAGAGGGAGCCTCGGTAGCAGTGTAGACTTTGGCGACACTCATTATTCTCATAGCTTTGTTAAGTTGGCTGTCAATTAGTCTCGCGCGGGCACTCCGCAGCCAGCAAGCGACAGATTTACATCTGAACCCTGGAGTCCGCCGACAGCTCGCGTACTCGGTTACATACGTCAGTTTTCTACTTTGCCAGAGTTAATTTTTTTATCCAGTTTATAATACGCATATTGCTTATGTCAAAACGATTTTAAATAGGTTAAAATAATTATCAAATTTAAACGCTTATATCTCATATTTTTAACGCAGGAGAAAGTTTAAGAGGCCAATAGATCGAGGACAGATATAACAGTTCTTTAAATCAATATATATATATACAAAAAGAAACCCGTGTTTTCCTATCCGCCAAGTTTTCTCCACAACCAGCCACAATCACCCACGGTGGTTATGGTGGTGGATAGCCCTTGGTCGAAAATATGCGAGTTTGGTGGGGGTGGCTGTGCGTGGGTGGGAGTGGGTGACGAAAATGTGCTTTCTAGCACATTGTTTTATTATGAGAAGGCCGCAAATGCTTCGGATTGTTTCAAAATAAGCGTGCCGACTGCGTCGGTGAGTCTAGAAGGTTCCAGAAAAACCTGCTCTAGAAAATTCCCGAAAGTACTGTAAGGTTCTAAACTAAGTGGCGGAATGTGTCGGTGTCGGTCGAAGCCGCGCGGGCGCAGCTAGTCGCTATATAATTTACAATACAATTTGTATTTGGCCGATAATACTAGCAGAAATCGAGAAAAGGAGTGTCTACAGATACATCTCGTGTAACGATAATGATTATACTTGTTTCTTCCTGTCTGGTGAAGATTATAGCCTGGATGAAGTGGTCCGGGAAGGCTTCGTATTCGGGTTAACGCCTCTGCGGTTCCCTCGAGGACGTTCAAGATTGGGCGGCATCGAGGGTACGGTGCATTCAGAACACATTTGCCAGAAACACCTTGTTCCATAATTTACATAAACTTCTTTGTCCGACCGCCCGTATCCGTGAACGCTCGCACGTTAATATAACCTAATAAATAGAGACGATCAGTGGTAATGCTTTGAGAATGTTAGGATTTGTTCTGCGTACTGCCAGGGTTTTCGAGAATACCCGCGTACTCAGAACTCTTTACAACTCCTTGGTGCGGAGTAGACTCGAGAGTGGCTCGATGATCTGGGGTCCACATGAGGGCAAGTACTCTCTTATG
>JADDOH010019241.1:0-14750 GCA_016648135.1 Agrypnia vestita
AAACAAATAAATAAATAAATAAACAAATAAATAAATAAATAAAATAAGCCTCGCGAGCCGAATACTAGTGACAATAACTTTTAAAGCAGGACTGAATAGGCGTTTGGAAATAAATGCGACGACTTGTTACGTATGGAATATTTTTGTGACAATTAGTGTTTACTTAAAATGGTGCTCCGATAAAATTCATTTACAGTGACTTTGTGTAATAAATAAAACTTTTACTTGTTTTTGTGTCCCAACAACCATCCCATGATCCCGGGAAAAATCAACTATTCTAATTTCAGATGTCCGTCTATAATTTGCTGGAATTACAATAATAACACTGACTAGCCACTAATGAGGCGCGGGCAGCCGATTGTGATACGTCAATCAGGGCACGGCTCAGGTTACATGCAAGGGTCGCGCCACTGAACTAAGGTCTTGATATTTACATTAATTTAATAATTATGTCCAGTGATTTTTCACGGGTGTGCGACTAGTATTTTATAGTTCGTTTATTTTAAATATTTTGTTTATTATGTTAAATATTTGGGACATTTTTACAGAGTTTGAAGAACACTTCGTTGTTTTCATTCAATCCACAAATATTTAATTCTTGTCTGTAAAAAAATTAATTAATTAAAAATTGGAATTTATTCGTTTAAAAAAGTATTTCTTAAAATTAGTTAACAATTCAATTAACAATATCGACAACGCTGTGGATAAACGAGTGTTTACAATTATTGTATTTTAAGGGTCAAAAGAGGGATGAAGGGGATGACAAAGTTGAGTCACGGATTTTTTTTATTTGTACTTAGTGTACTACAAACACATTTAGCTATATTCTAAACTCAGCAATATTGGTATTTATGTTTCTTGACAGTTATTATATGATATTGTAATGCCGCCAATTTTGATGTTTCAATTCAATCAATTAGAAAGCTAATTAACTAAATGTTATTTATGTTAGTATATAACCACTAAAAAATCATTTTTTGTGTACCGGTTTCAAGGCGTAACCCATCTCTTGGTCAGGATAACCACTACACTAAATGTAAATATCACTATAAACCACAACCATACTATTATTTACACACTAACACCTTCACAAAATACTCTCCACATGCATGTTACTCTAACTAAAGGCCGACATACACTATGTTTCTTATAAAAAGGATTAATAATTTGAGTAAATGAGTGAAGGAGGGATAGTTTTATCCTTTTCGATAAGAAACAGTGCATGTTGGCCTTTAGTTAGAGTAACACATTTGCGAATAGTATTTTGTGAACGTGTTGGTGTGTAAATAATACCTACTATAGTTTCTGTTTAGTGATATTTATGTAATAGTGTAGTGGTTGCCCTGACTGGTCTCCTTTAAAAACCGGTAAACAAAAAGTGATTTTTTAATGGTTATATACTATCATATATAACAATTTGTTAAAATGTCTGATCACAAAGTTAATGCTTCAAATATTAAAAATATGAATAATAGAAAGCTCATTATTCAAAATTATGAATAACTTACTTAACGTTTTATTACGTTTTAGAGCTTTCTAATTGATTGAACTCGTTATTTTCAAACCTGTGAAACTTAAAACGTCAAAATTGGTGGCATTACAATGTTAAACATAAATGTTAATATACATAAATAGCAATATTGCTTTGTTCAGAATACGGTCGATTATTTGGGTTATTTACAACTTCTTTAGTTTCGAGAGGAGCTTCCTCTCATCATCAAGTATAGTAAATATTTAACTTAAATACAAAACTTGGTCAATATAATCGGGTAATACAATGGGCCGCGAACGTTAATTAAGTAAATACAAAAAATGGGAAACATAAAAGCCGGTTGTAGGTTTTCACTGGTAGTTATGAAGGTAGGGTGTTTTCATTTGCCTCACAAAGCGATGTCCCGTGACAATATTGTTAAAAAGTACATTTTTCCAATACCACTCTCAAGTTTAAGAATGCATGCTTTCTTATCTCTGAGCATTCAATTCAATTCAATTTCAATTAAATTTATTTATTTTTTATTAACATTTACATTACAAACACAAAATTAAATTCGTAAATGTTATAATAAGTTTGAATTATATAAGCATATATAAACAAAAGCAAAATTTAAACATAATTTATAAAATCATTCACATCAAGGTGTAAGAGAATCCTGCTTCGGAATACGCTCTTAGAGACATGGAACAGATCGATATCCAGAGTAATATTGTTCAGCATAGCAGTAATTCTTCCAAGAGGCATAACCATTGGCATGTTGGTCCCGTATACTGGAATGTGAAACAATCTACGCTGACGCTGTCTTAGGTAATTATCGGGAACATACAAAACCAATACTCCGCATTATTTCAGGATTATCGAACACACCGCGCAACAATTGATAAAAATACACATTCCTTCTAGTCACCGTTGTAGCCAAGCATACCCTGGAGGAACTCGGTTGGGAAAAGCCAAGGATAATTCCCGTACTCTCTCATGTAGAGACATCTTAGTTTTTTTGTATTTTTTGTACTTTCTCTACCATAAGTGAGTACTTGCCTTCATGTGGCCCCCAAATCATCGAGCCACTCTCGAGTCTACTCCGCACCAATCTCTCGTCTCGAGTTCCTAAGATATTGGCGGGCCAAATGAAACTGTCCTACAGTAGTTGCGCTAGGAACCTGGAACTGTTCAGGGCGTTTTTGCGGGTGTGGGTCTCCAGGTGGGAAATCCTTCGGCGTTTCAACCGTGGTAATATATATTCTTGATTGCTTAATCTTGCTTTGCTCTTGGATCGTATGTGCCGGCCGTGTTTAACCCAAAAGGGAGTTTTCTTTTCCTACACCCTCAAATGTCCCGACCTGTTTGCTTCTTACATCCTGTGTATCCTTTGTGCCTTTATATTTACTGTATTGAAATATTTTGGTGGTTTATATATATTTTTAAATAATAAAGAAGTGAACTGACGGGACAATGAGGACAAAATTTTAGATGGCAGCCGTGCGGCCCAATTTTGCTTTGCAGTGCTGGGTTGCGCGGCTGCCTTTAGCATTAAAAAATGCCAACCTGGCGGCGAATGAGTAGGACTGATAAAGGAGCTTTTGCTTATAAAACGGTCCTGGGTAAGCGGTGGGTCTGCCCTCATTATCCTATAGTAGTAAATATTGTTTTTTCTTGCTGACCATATAAAATCTGTAAAACGTGTTTCATTTTGTCTTCCCACACAAGATACACATAAGTGTGGGTAGCAACAAAATTCTTATGTAAGTGTACTCTTGGAGGCATCGCTCCCGTCTAACAGCCGGCGGGGGGTGGGATTCGAGTGTCCGCACCCTTCAAGGAAATCACCCTAGTCGGTACAGGGTGCTCCAGACTACATCTCCACTAGACCATCTCAAATTAAGACACCGTTTCAGCAACCTGTAGAGGTCTGAAGTGCGTTAAGGTATTCTGCAGCCTCTTCAAAAATAAAGGTGTGATTACATTTTTTTATTTTCAAAAGGGTACTGGGAGTGTGGTTCCATATTTATTAAATGAAAATTATAATGATGATTAAATTGTGTGAAAAATATTTTGTTTGTTTGTGAGTTAAATAATCTCCATCTCCAATAATTATACTTTTGAATGTCCGTCCGTAACTTTCCATCCAAAACTGATCTCATCCCATTTTCAAAATTAGTGTGAATTAATTTTTTTATTAAATAAAATGTAACATTGACTTTAGGTTTCTTTAATAAAGTACCTTGAATTAATTTTTTTCTTAAAAATATTTAGATATTTTCAATATTTCAGTTTAATGAAAATTATAACCAATAAGTGTATCGCATATGTTATTGATATTATTAAAATTATCATTTGTCGTCATATATAATTTTCTCTTTAATAATGTCTATCACTAACGATACCAGATGGCTGAAAAATTAGACTGTTCTCACAGTCTAAACTGGCGGCCAAAATATATATAATAAAAATACGTCATTTTTGACGGATACATATAGTAATTTTTTATTTAAATACTTATTATGTTTCGATAGTAACAGAATTTCTCAAAGTGAATTATTAAGCTGACGACTTTCAAATATACAATTTTAACATATCAAAGGTGTTTTAAGGTAAACTGATATGTTAAAAAATTTTAACATATCAGTTTAATGAAAATTATAACCAATAAGTGTATCGCATATGTTATTGATATTATTAAAATTATCATTTGTCATCATATATAATTTTCTCTTTAATAATGTCTATCACTAACGATACCAGATGGCTGAAAAATTAGACTGCTCTCACAGTCTAAACTGGCGGCCAAAATATATATAATAAAAATACGTCATTTTTGACGGATACATATAGTAATTTTTTATTTAAATACTTATTATGTTTCGATAGTAACAGAATTTCTCAAAGTGAATTATTAAGCTGACGACTTTCAAATATACAATTTTAACATATCAAAGGTGTTTTAAGGTAAACTGATATGTTAAAAAATTTTAACATATCAGTTTAATGAAAATTATAACCAATAAGTGTATCGCATATGTTATTGATATTATTAAAATTATCATTTGTCATCATATATAATTTTCTCTTTAATAATGTCTATCACTAACGATACCAGATGGCTGAAAAATTAGACTGCTCTCACAGTCTAAACTGGCGGCCAAAATATATATAATAAAAATACGTCATTTTTGACGGATACATATAGTAATTTTTTATTTAAATACTTATTATGTTTCGATAGTAACAGAATTTCTCAAAGTGAATTATTAAGCTGACGACTTTCAAATATACAATTTTAACATATCAAAGGTGTACAAACAAATAATTAATTGAATAGGTACTAACAAAATGAGTTAAAATTACCGGCTAAAACGTAATTGTAATAGGAATATTGAGAAAATAGTAGAAAAGAAATATACTTAAGTATTCTTTAATGTTCTGCTTTATTTCATAGGAGATATTTTTTGCTTTGTTTCGTACTTTAAATAAAAGTAAGTGATTTTATGAAGTCATATAATGAGAGTTACTATGAGTTGTAACTCAACGAAATAATTTGTTAAACCGGAGGCTCAAATAAAATAATGAATATTTTCCATTTCTGGTACTGAGTTAACGGGCGAGAAAATATTAATTCTGATCACCAACTCTCTTCCGAATTCTTACCAGAGGCTAAGGAACCGTGTCAGCAGGTCCGGAAAACAAAGTCACATTTTCAAAGAAGTTCCTTTGGAACTGGCGGATTCCTTGCACTCAGTTTCATACGGTATAGAAAGAACGGAAGCGAGAGTAAAGGGTGAAAGGCGGTCTATTCTATTCTCTCTATTTTTTTTTTAACCTACCGGTCATCCAAATAGATTAACTTTCTTATAATTTTACATATTTTTATTACCCCTACACACTATATTTTACCTGTTACCTGCCGTGAAAGGATACCCTCAAGATGTTGAGCCCATTACTGTGTTCTTAGAACCTCTCGTCTTTTTGTGGATTCATTTATAATTATTTATAATTGTAAATCCGTGTATTAAATATTTCAGTTTAATGATCTCCAATTTACATTCTAAAATATTTCACATTGTCCGTTAACGTAAAATAAAAGGACTTTTTTTCAGGTAATTTTTCACCCTTTGCCAATCTTAAGGATTGTTAAAAATAAAAACTTATTAGTGATATCTCTTCATCCTCAAATCACAGATCTGGACCCTACTTTGTATAACTGACAAAATAATATGAGAGACCTCCAATTTTGTATTTTTTTAATCCTAAAATTACAGAAAGCCCCACCAGCCAAAAAGGTTTTCCCGTCGATGTTGTTGCCGTGCCAATTTACGAATCTATAAATTGTTGCGAATAATTAAAGACTCGATTCATATTGTAGGGGAAGATTCTTGTCAATCAATCCTAAGGGGATGAAGACATCCAGGGAGAGGGAAAAAAGTAAGACAGCAACCTCAAAGGAAGAGTGAGCTTGGCAATTAATTTTACACATCCACACAGGACGCTGATTTGGGCAGGACCAATCCATCTGCCGGGAAAATCTGTCTGGAAGGGTTGTGACGAAAAAGTGATTTATTAACCAGTCCTGAAAAGACCCACAAAGCTGGTAAGTAATTCTACCAGAGTCATAGAACGGTAAATAAATCATGACGGAATTCCTTCCAATTAATATACGAAATGTTCACTATTACCTTGTGGACTTAAAGACGGATACCACATGTTATGTTAAATATATTCCGTCTGGTAATTTTGTAATCTAATGAACATTAGGTAAAAATACATATTTTTGAATTTACACTCAATTATTCAGAACTCGAAAACCGATGACTTATTTTCTTTTTTTTTTTACTTACCATAACGCCATTTCCCTATGGAAGCAAGCAGAGAGAATCGAGCGCTACGCTTTTCTGTCCTGACATACAACTCTCGCCTCATCCACATCCATACATCTTCGCTTGCAAGATCGAAGGTTATTGAGGTTTCTGGGCAAATCTGGATGCGCCACATCTTCCGCGTTTTTGACGCCATCAACCATTGCGTTATATATCTTTCTTACCATTCCTACCTCATTCACTCACTTAACACGCCCAAACTATCTGTGCGACCCTTTTTTAATTCTATTAATTATGCTCAGATCAGCCTTACATTCATTCCTAGTATCTTCATTCTTTACTCTATCACTACAAATGGATTTGTCACATACACGTCTAAGGGATCTCATCCCTCTATTCAGTCTTCGTTCCCTTTTTGCAAGCTCCAGGCTTCAGTCCATACATCAATGTTGGTACCAGAATTCCATTATTTACCGCTAGTTTTGCCATGGCGGACGTATTTAAATTAGAAATTATTGCATTCGATGCATCCCATTCCTCGCAGCCACTCTCCTCTCGATATATTTCTCAACCTACCCTCTTCTATCGAACATACTTTCCAACTACACAAACTCGTCTACTTGTCCCAAATATTCATTGCCCACTATTATTTCACACGTTGTCTTACTTTCCTCCTTCTCGAATACCATCTCTTTTGACTTGTTTACATCTCATCTCTTTGAGGGTACCCGGATGATTCAATAGATCGGTCGAGACCTTGAGCCTTTCACATTTTACAATGTTTTAATACCAACTCCCGCCAAAACTTTTATATATATATCGCTTCAACACTGTATACGGCGATTTGGATCACTTCAATTCATCAATCTTTAAATTTAAACTCTAGGGTATTCACCAGAGTCATAAAACTTCTTTCTATATTTTTAATTCATCTGTCTTCTTTTGTCCACGCCCTGTATATGTATTTGCAGATGTATTGATAAAATATCTTTATGCTATATTTCTTTTCCTGTTTTTTTCTTATTATTTCTTAATATTTCCACAAAGTAAACTTGTCCTTTCCTCCCCATTCCTGATTCCCCTTTTACCTTTAATTCTTTGACTCTCATGGTTTGTTCTTAATCAAGCCATTCATTTTTTTTATATTTTTCGGTATAACTTGGGTTATTGTTGCTGTATGTTAATATATACTATGATAATTCTGTGGAAAATTGTAAAATGATCTCTATCTTATTTAACATTCATGTTTAATCTGATTTTCATCTGTAGGTATAAATAAATAAAATAACAGTTTTGAATTAACATATTTTATCGTTTAATTCCTATTAATATAGTATAATTATTTTCGTTGAGATGTATTTCCAGCATCAAATTATTTGGTGTTTCATCAACAACGTAAAGTGAATGAAACAAAATATATTTTTGGGATGGTAATAAATTATTATGGAATCATAATTTTAACCAAATTAATATCCTGGTAGGCATGAATCGAATCATTATTTTCTAGTAATAATACTGTGTTTTTGGCGAATAACATAATTTTCTCATTTAATTTGAGATTGAATAAATCGTGAACATGTTTCTCACATTATTTTGAGAAAAATGTTTTTCAGCAATCATTTTCCTCAATATGTAATCATAACATAAGAAATCCTCTTTTCGATTATCTCCAAGCTGTTTCTTATAACGCACACATACTCCGTCGAAGCTCCATACATCAGATGTTGTATTGTTAAGAAAAAATCCTATTTTGTCGCCTAAACGATCCCAGTTCGATATTAAACGCAATAAAGAGCGTACATCTTCCGAGGAAACAAAGCAATTTTCATAAAGTTGCCTTTTCCATCGGATGCCCCTCGAACGAGACGAGCAAAAAAGTAATTTAATAAATTCAATATCACATTTATTCACTGTCACAAAATATAATTCAATACGAAAAGGCGAGCTGCTTATAGCAGACCGTTACGAATAAATATTTATATCCGGAGCTTAAGCCTGTTTTACACCGTATAAAATCTGCACTTTATTCCGGGGACTCGGATATAGTAAATGGGTCATAACACAGTATAGCCTGGACGCCAACTGAATATTGATTCGACAGTGTGGGCAAAAACAACAGGGAATGTTTTTTCGACAAAAATACAAGAATAATGGACCCTCCTTTGGAATCGCTCTTCAAAATTTAGTGAGTTTTATTACTTAACCCCTCCCACAATAGGCGCGAAATATATTAATTTATTTTATTATTATTTTAATTTTTTCAATTGATTTAGCAACATTGTAGATTGACATTTTTTTAAATATTGATTGTATTATTTGTATAATATATCTACTTCTTTAATTTGATTAATTACACCAACATTTTCAGAAAACCTTTCCATCGTCAGGGTGTTGTATAACTGTCAAAATATCAGAATGAAATGTCTTTTGTTTCTTGTTTTTCTAAATTATTTCTTAAGTTCTTGATTATTCGCAATAATTGAAAAAATTTTAAGAATTGGAGTAGTAGTTAAATTTAATTGATTATTAATAATATTTTGTTTACTATTATATGCTTTACTAATTTCTAATGTTTCTAAATTATTCAAATTCAGACCAAAATTATTCGTGTAAAATAGAAAGTCCTCAATTTTTATCAAAACCTTCGGATGCTCCTCGAACGAATATTAATTTATTTATCCTCGCATAAATATATTCTAAAACGGAGAGATAATTATATGTCCTTATTATGTCTTCTGCAAGTGTTATAGTTTAAAAAGTCAAGAAATCACACAGCAGTGAAAATTCAAAGAAAAGCACATAAAATGTGCTCAGGCACTTAGGTCTTTGGCACAGCCGGAAAAAAATCAACAGTAAAGTCGTCGAAATTTGAGGCAAAGTGTATTGTACTGGAGATAAAAGCTGGCATATCGAAGCTTTACGCCGGCCGCACACTGGATGCGTTGTCATACATAAAGTGAGTAGTACGTATACGCAACTACATACCTTCGAAGTAGTATTGAACATCGCACACTGTACACGATTTAGTAATATGTGTACGCACGTATAGATGCGACGTCCGACGCGTTCCGGATTTGTTCGGAAATTTTTGCGATTTCGTACGATGGATATTGAAAAATTTGTCAATTTGACACATGACCACAGATGTTTGTGGTACCAAAGTGATTCAACTACGTGACTCAGCGCAGATCACGGCGGAAAATCTCTAAAGAACTAAAAAATACCTGCAAGTTAAATAATGTGGTTTAATGAAGGTGAAGTATAATTATGTACTTCGAACAAAAAAACTTTTTAATATTTCTCCGATGCTAAGAGCTCTCGTTGCACTTCGATTCTCCCCAGCATTTTTGAATCTATTAGGTAGACAGTCATGAAATTTGTCTTTATTTAAGTCTGCCATAATAGAGTTTTCCAGAAGACACATTTGGCACAAACTTTATTGGAGAAATGCGAAAAGTAACTGATCGTGACCAACCCAAGACGCAATCAATGTGCGCGCTCCATACGTACGAAAATAATCATACGAATGCGTACGTAATAATTCGTATCCAAAGTGCGGCCGGCCTTAACTCGAGCAATCTCGACTCAATTCAAACTTCTTTCCAAGCAGATTAGCTTGCCCATTAGTACCAGCGCGCGACTTATATACACTTTTGGTGGCAGTAGGGGCTACCGATTGACGACAGTTATCAATATCCGGCTGGTTATAGGTGGTTGACACTTGTGTAGGTTTTTTTAAATATATTTTGGTGCCCGTATCAATATATATATAAGGAAGTGAGCCGCTCATCTCGCTAGGATAAACCTATATCGATCTTGGCTGCTCTAAATCTATTCATCTGAGTTAGAGCAAGCAACAATAAGGACAAAATACAATATTACATTAGTATTCTCGTTTAGATATTATAAAATATTCGGAAAAATGTACTAATTATATAATAAAATAGCGGAAAAAAATTGTAAAATTAAAAATATGTAGAAGCGCAAAAAATTGTGTATTTTTAGATATCTAAATAAAACGATTCGATTTCCGACGTTTCGCTGGAATCACATTACAGCGTCTTCAGGAGAACAATCTCTCGCCGCCGGGATCAGTTCGTCCTTATCCTTTTTTTATTTCAATACTTAATGTGTATGTTCGACGATATATGTTCGCATAAATAAAGGGATGCCTGTAATCTACTGTTTGGTATTTCTGCATGTTTCCTTACATATATTTAAAAAATATCTTCATTGTATTATTTATCTTCTGGTTTTTGTTTTCTGGGGATCCCATTGCAGGGTCCATCTTTGGCACCAATGATGAACCCTGCATTTTGTATCTGATGATCTGGAATTTTTAAATATTTGTTTTATAAGTACCATGCATAGACAGATTTGTGTGACATTTAAAAAAACTGGACACATTGAAAATTTCCTTTCCAATTTGTCCTAGTACGAGGGATATTATTTAGTCACTAAATAAATTAAGTACTTTGCAAATATCAGAGAAACATTTGAATCATAATATTTGTGATACGATGTAATTAATTTTTGGGGAGTTCAAACAAATTCAGGGCTCGTTTAATGTATAAATCAATGGTATTATTATTTATATTATAGCTTTCAGCACGAATGGATTCACTTCGCTTCAAACAATGTGTTTAATTTATTTGAATAATGACGTTTAATCAAATATTTGATGAATACAGATAATGCCAGTTATGAGTTATGAATAAATAATGGAATAATATCCGTATTAGAGAATTGAAAATATATTATTGAATTTATATACACACAGGGTGCTTCAACGAGAATGCAATATATTTTTTAATAAAAGCTATAAAACGCTTGAGCAGATGGCGTTCTATCGGGTTAAAATTCGCGATATTTCGATGGGACCACCCCGAATTCATCTGCTAGGTCCCCAGACCAGATCCTCCACAGGTTACTGGTGTAACTTCACATTCCTCTTCTGGGACTATCATCGGCCCTGATGTTGGCCAAAGAGGTCGTGGAAGTACAGCATAGTACCCCAGAAGACACCAACAAGATTCTGAGTAGCTGTGAAATCACGATTTCAGTGGCTGACTCTGATGTCCGTTGTGTTACTTTCCTCTTACTAAAACGTGAACCTGCAACTGGGTGAGGCAGATACCGGAGCATACCCATTCCTCTGCTGGGACCATCATCGGCCCTGATGATCCGAAAAGTTGGCCAAAAAGGTCGCGGAAATACAGCATAGTACCTCAGACGATCCCAACAAAATTCTGTGGCTGTGAAATCATCTGTTGGCGTACTTGCGTCATATTGCACGATTTCAGTGACTGACTCTGACAGCCGTTGTGTTACTCTCCTCTTACTAAGACTTGCCCCTTGACCCGTCGTGAACCTGCAACTGGGTGAGGCAGACACCGGAGCACACCCTTTGGGGTTGTGCTTTGCTGACGGATACGAGGGATGACATGATATAGCACTTGGAAGGGGCATATCGGGGATGCACCCGAAATTCTGATCTTCCAAACTGCGCTAGAAACTTGCACCTGTTCAGAGCCTTTGTGAGGGTGTGAGTTTCAAGATGGAAGATTCTTCGGGGGGTCTGGAACCGGTTGATGACGGCTGCTTTCTGGCACTTTAGCTGTCTCTGGTGTGCTAGTGGACTTTTAGTTTGTACTCTGCCGGCCGTGATGTGTGTGCGTAAGTACTTTTAATATTTTTATTTTTATTTGCATCCTTTTAACTCTAAATGGAAGCGTTCTCTATTTTTCTCTCAAATCGCCGGCATCCCATTTCCAAACTCGGTTCATATATATTGTTTTTCTATTTTTTTGGTAATGTACAGAGTTATTTCAAAAACATTAATAGCCTTGCAGGACTATATTTCCACTTTAATAATGAGTTGAAAATGTTCAAGCCAATATGACCTAATATCAATAGTTATGGAGATAGGCGACATCTAAGTTGGCATTTTTTTTCAATATTTCTGATTTTTTTTTTAAACGTTGAACTATCGTTATAGTAACTTATATCGAATGTGAAAAAATCATTTTCTTTAATATAAGTCAAATAAAACAATAAAAACCCTTAAATTCCAATTGGAAAACATTCCAATTAGAATTTCTGCAAGGTCTTTATCATTTTATTTAACTCGTATGGAAACAAATGAATTTTTCGTAATAGTATTCAAGAAATATAAGTTATGATGGTTCAACTTTATAAAAAATACGTAAGTCAGAAATATTGAAAAAAGATAGAAACTATGATATTGAATACCTCCATAACATTAGGTCATGGCTGATTGAACATTTTACACCTATAATCAAGGCAAAAATTTAGTCCTGCTAGGTTATAAATGTTTTCCAAATAACCCTGCATACAAATTATTTGGGTGTTATACCTATTCCAGTTATTCACACAATTTATATTTATGTTATATATTCAATTTCTGATTTTAAATAAAAGAAGGAGACAATGAGTGCAAATTAGTGTGGTTCGCTGTGCGGCCCCGCCGTATTAAGCAATGGTTTTTTTGCATTAAAAAATGCCAAACGGGCGGCGAATGCGCAGGATCTATACAGGAGCTACAGCTTATAAAATGGGTAAATAGTGGGTTCGCCCTCATACCTCTCACTCAATGATAGCAGTGTGCTGTGTGAACTTCTGAAATAGCGCCCAATAATTCAAGCCTTGCGTTCTTTTTGGGACATCCCATAAATAAAAATAGATTATAATGCAGTCATTTGGACATAAATACAACGATTGAGAGCATTAAAATTACTCAATTTTAATTACAATCGTACAGTACATTATAAATTAAAAACAGGGTTAATTTATTTTACAAATCCGTATGTGGGATTACTGCATAATTGAAATATATTTTTTTAATAATTATACTTTTGGTATGCGGTTATTATACTAGAATTTACATACAGTATGGCTGGTAATAAAGATCGTAATGCGTTAGATATAAAATAGAGAAATATATTTTAACATTAATAATAAAAGAAAATAAAAAAAACATGGATAACCGAGAAGACCTAAAATTAAGAGATGTAAAATGGACCAGATGGAAAAATTCACCTTCTTACAAAGGACTCGAACTTGAGTTTAAAAAATTCTGAAATAAAGTCAACAAATCTCTGTTAAAAGCCAAAAAAACGTTCTGCCTGGAAAAATTTAAAAACTAATAATATTTGCACCTGCAATCTTAATACATACAAGAATCTTTTTTGTTTTAATTTTTTTTTATTAATTAACGCTCTGTAGAGCTTTTACAATATATAGGTAAGTGTACATTAACAGAATATATAGATAGTTTAAAGAGAAAAAAACAATAACATATATACATAATAATGACATAAAGAGAAAAGAAAATACTTAAAATATAGATACAAATATATAAAGGTAAATATAATACAAATTAAAAAGCAAGTATGTATATAAAAAGCAGAAGCATAAGAAAAACATAATATAATAGAAATTTAAAAATTAAAAAGTAATAATGTAGAGTGAAAAGATATAGCACAAGCATTGAAAGTAATATTATAATAAAAAATAGACATAAAAATATAATCAATTATTTAAGTCCAATTCGACAAATACTAGTAATCTTTCAATACATCTTTTAATATTAGGTCCTTACATATGAAATTGGCGTTTAGTATGGGAGGAACATAAAGCCGATTTTTTTTTATTATAATATATTTATTTAATCAAAGTATGTACCATTGCTATCTATGCACTTTTGCCATCTCATAGGTAGTTCATCGATCCCTTTACTAAAAAAACCATTCGGACGGGAATCAATAAAATCTTTGGAGGCGGTTTGGACTGCCCCATCGGAGTTGAATTTTTTCCTTTGCAAGAAGTTATCCAAATTTCGAAAAAAATGGTAATCTGTTGGGGCAAGGTCCGGAGAGTACGGTGGATGTCTTAGACATTCCAATTGAAGCTACTCTAATTTGGTAGCCGTCTGTTGTGCAGTGAGTGGTCTAGCGTTACATGAAGCAGCAGTGGCCTAGAGCGATTAACCAGCCTCGGTTGTTTAGCAGCTAGCTTTTCCATCATGGTTTGCAGTTGCTGACAATAGACATCTCCCGTAATCGTCTGGCCAGATTTAAGAAAGCTGTAGTGAACGACACCAGCACTAGTCCACCAAACGCTCACAAGTAACTTTTTTGGAGTCAATTTTCGCTTGGGGCATGGTTTGGCTGGTTCGGCAGGGTTCAGCCATTGCGATGAGCGCTTCCGATTATCGTACAGGATCCACTTTTCATCACAGGTCATGATTCGATTTAAAATCCCTTCATTATTGTGCCGGTTGAGTAATGCAACGCAGCAGTCAACGCGCGTTTGTTGATTTGCTTCACTCAATTAGTGAGGTACCCACCTTTCAAGCTTTTTCACATTACCAATTTGCTTCAAGTGGATTAAAACAGTTTTATCACTAACACCGCAGCCTGCAG
>JADDOH010019242.1:0-15100 GCA_016648135.1 Agrypnia vestita
AAATATAAATAAATAAATAAATATAAATAAATAAATAAATAAATTTTGGTATGCTGAATTCGAGAATGCCATCCATTTCGACCCATCACGTAAGCATTTTCCGACAAAGCGAAATTAAAATATAAGCAAAACCCGCCTTATACTACTTTTGTAGGGAATGTTCAAAAGAAAAAAAAATCATTAAATTATACAAATTTAATTAATTTTAAGTTATAAAATCCAATTTTCAGCTACACATATATTGAACTTTGAACGTGGACATTAAGGCGGGACAAACAATTTTCAAGCTGTCAAAAGCGGCGTATGCATCGATAGATCATGCTACTTCAATACGAGATCGAGACATGAACAAACGTCATATCAGATAAACCTTGCACGAGCGTATTTATTTACATGTCATGCAAGACAGAAAGGTTGCGAGGAAATGAGACAACCATACGGAGTACCGACATATAAAATATGTGGGAACGCAAGTCAAGATCGCGCACTATTATTAGAATTTTAAACGTTTTAAGTCTAGAATTTATAAAAGCGTATTTATATTTCTCCAATAATTTATGTATTATAAAAAAATAGTAAACAACAATTTTTCTTATATCACTGTTTTTTAATTTAGATATTATTTAGATATTATTTTGACTTCCGACTGAAATGTCAAAAGACCTGTGAATTAAACTTAATTCAAATATTTTTTTATCTAAAATAAACAAAAAACTACTCCAACAATATGTATTGAATTAAAAAGAAAATTAACAACCATTAATCTATATTTTAAAAATTATGTCGTAAATTAATATCTTACTTGACTTTATAAATTACAATGACATCTTCGCGAATATACCGCCGCCACCAAAACACGCACATGACGCAAGTTCAACGTGATTTTATCAGTAGAAAAGCAAAATAATATCAAACTAGTTTAAAAAAACTCATTATCTGCGACGAATAGATTGCTTTCGAATATATAACATGGTATTATTTTGAACTAATGTCAAATTTAGCATAAAAACACGTTTTAAAGTGATTTTTTTATGAAAAAGTGTATGGACCACAGAGAAACGTCCGCCCCTCCCGCATGGCACGCGGCATCTGATTCAAAACTGCGCTATTTCTTGACACATTTCACACTTTAGAATTTTTATTTTAAAATAATAATTAACGTATTTTTAATAAAAAATGTAGCTTTTTTATAGTGAATGAAGACTCAAAGTGCGAATATAGATACAATATATCGTTTAAAATCATCTTTTTATATGAATAAACAATATTTGAAAAGCATCAAAATCGTAAAAATTTCTAGCATTTTTAAAATATTATTACTTTTATTAATATTAAATATTTCTTAATATCCTACGTACGGATTCTAGATAATTAAGCAAACTTTATATGTATAAAAAAAACATAGTATGCTTACATACAAATTTTCAACGAACGAATCGTCGCCCGGGAACATTAAAAACGTTTTTTTTGCCGCGGCCTGTGGATTAATGCTTATATTTTTCTTATTTATTATAAACAATGTTCAGTTTATTACTTTTATATAAGAACAAAGGTTCTATCTAAGTTATCGCCCTAAAAAAATTGCAATCTATCGTATAAATTCCGATATAAATGAATAATGAAAACCCACATTTTCGTAAAAAACGCCGAAATATGCATTCGTAGTGAATGTACCGCCTTAAACTATTAATATCGGAATAATAGCCTAGCTCACCATCTTGAGAAAAATAAGGCTCAAAATGTTTTTCTCTATTTCTATACCAATCAAAAGAAGTTCCAGGTGCCGATAAATTCTTCTCTTGCAGTCTGGATCCTAGTAACTCAGCAGACTGTTTTGGGAGTGCCAAATCTTGGATCAGGTCATTTAATTCAGCTTCAGAAACTTGTTGAGGTCCACTGGAGTCGCCTACTTGAAACTCGTCACTAGAACTTTCTTCTGATTCACCTTCTGGTGATGGAAAATCGTCTAGGCTTTGGGGTGCTTGTGGTGTAGGAATGCCAGGTCCGTGAGGGACTGAGCGGAGTCCCGAATCCACATTTGGGTAGCAAATTCGTTTATTATTTTTGGTACTATACCATGGCACATTCCACGAACAAAAGTGGTTTGTTGGCTGTGGTTTCGAGTAGGGATGGGTCGTCGACGTATTTACCGTCGACGAAACGAGACCGTCCACGTCCGTCCATCGACGAGACGATCAACTAGTTGAATTCGTCAACTAGTTGACGCGTCAACTTCGTTACAGTTGCCGGCAAACTTCATGAAATTCTTTGGCTAAGTGGGGGAATGCGCAGAAGACGAAATTTGGGTCTCGTTGGTAGAAAGGTAGATGCGCAAACGTCCCCCCACTACGCCGCATAATTTCAAGATGTTTGCCGGCTACTGTACGCGGACGTTTATCTAAACATCGGCACGATAGTCAACTATCTACGATTCGACGCAACGCTACTCGACAGCTCGACCGTTGGTTTTTTTTATTACGTTAATTTTTAAAATTTAAAGAAGTTCGAAGGAATATAGTTTCGGGGAAAGTAAAACCGCTACTTGTGCTTATATGTAAAAATAAATACTTTATTTTTTATTTGTTTACGCACATTATAGGCTTTTACATATTGTTTTATATACTTCTTTCTATATATAATAAAGAAAGAAGTAGGTGTACACAACAATATCAGGTGTAAGCAGTAAAATATTAGTTCAATAAAAAATAAAATAATTAAACAGAATTGTTTTATTTTATACAGCGCAAAATTGGGAATTCACCGAAAAATCGCACGTGCACATCGCACAAATCAAGTAAAAAATAATAGATAATAGCTTATTAAGTCTATCTCACCGTACGCATGCATTCAAATTTCAAGTCTCTGTGGTTCGTGTACACAGATCTGCACTCTATGGTCGTGTACTTTAGAGTCGAAATGAAATTACCCGTCGAGCCGACTATGACGTCTACAAGTCGACAGCGAGAGATGAGAGAGAAATAAACGGAGACGTTTTGTCTTGCTCTCGCTCGTTGCTTTGCACTATGTTGAATTTCGAATCGTGCACCGTTCACGGCGTCCGCTGTCCACCGTCTACGAATTCAACTAGTCCATGCGATAAACGTAAACCGTCGACGCGTTGACGCAACGTCAACGGTTGATTTCAACTAGTCCGTCCATTCAACGCCCATCCCTAGTTTCGAGGCTCTCTCCAGATCATGGGAACACCAAAACGAAAAGATTTAACTTTACCTTTTGACCACATTCTAAGTCCTTCAACACATCCTGAACAAACTCCATGTGGGGCCCAAGATTTATCCTGGTCCCCTATGTTCACACCAAAATACTTTTTTTTTTAACAAAATCAGTAATATTTCTTTGTTGTTTTTTCACTACAAATTCACCACAAATAAAGAAAAACCTCTCAGAAGAAATTACACAACCTCTTGAAGTCACGTTACGAAAGTTGGAAAAGAAATAAACAAATGAAAGGGCATGGAAGGGAGTGGGCACCTTGGGAATTTGTATATATGGGGTTTTTCCATACTTACTGTGGAAAATCCCCATATATATGATTCAACGCTGACTAATTTTATCGTCATGAGTTAATAAATGTTTTGTTTCAGTCTATAAAACATAACATTATCTCATAATAAGTTGGAATTAATAAAAAATATATATTAGGTCCTTACATATGAAATTGGCGTTTAGTATGGGAGGAACATAAAGCCGATTTTTTTTTATTATAATATATTTATTTAATCAAAGTATGTACCATTGCTATCTATGCACTTTTGCCATCTCATAGGTAGTTCATCGATCCCTTTACTAAAAAAACCATTCGGACGGGAATCAATAAAATCTTTGAAGGCGGTTTGGACTGCCCCATCGGAGTTGAAATTTTTCCTTTGCAAGAAGTTATCCAAATTTCGAAAAAAATGGTAATCTGTTGGGGCAAGGTCCGGAGAGTACGGTGGATGTCTTAGACATTCCAATTGAAGCTCCTCTAATTTGGTAGCCGTCTGTTGTGCAGTGTGTGGTCTAGCGTTATCATGAAGCAGCAGTGGCCTAGAGCGATTAACCAGCCTCGGTTGTTTAGCAGCTAGCTTTTCCATCATGGTTTTGCAGTTGCTGACAATAGACATCTGCCATAATCGTCTGGCCAGATTTAAGAAAGCTGTAGTGAACGACACCAGCACTAGTCCACCAAACGCTCACAAGTAACTTTTTGGAGTCAATTTTCGCTTGGGGCATGGTTTGGCTGGTTCGGCAGGGTTCAGCCATTGCGATGAGCGCTTCCGATTATCGTACAGGATCCACTTTTCATCACAGGTAATGATTCGATTTAAAATCCCTTCATTATTGTGCCGGTTGAGTAATGCAACGCAGCAGTCAACGCGCGTTTTTTGATTTGCTTCACTCAATTCGTGAGGTACCCACCTTTCAAGCTTTTTCACCTTAACAATTTGCTTCAAGTGGATTAAAGCAGTTTTATCACTAATACCGCAGCCTGCAGCTAACTCGGATGTGGTTTGCGATGGATCCGCTTCCACAATAGCCTTCAATTCTTCATTATCAACTTTGGTCTCCGGCCGTCCACGGGGCTTGTTCTGCAGGTCGAAATTTCCAGAACGAAAACGTTGGAACCAAAAACGCACTGTGTTTTCTTTTGCGGCACCGTCACCATACACATCATTAATCCTTCGAGCCGTTTCTGCAGCACTGGTGCCACGGTGGAACTCGTACTCGTAAATAACGCGATATTTCAAGTTTTTCATTTTGTAAACTGAGTGACGCAAAGAAAAAAACAATTGAGGAAAAAACAAATAAATTATAATTTTCAAAACACAAATACATGAGTAAATAGCTGTATAAATTTGGATTTGGAATTCCTAACCAAAGAGAAGATATTTGAGATCAAATTTGCCAGTACGGCAAAACTCCAATTTCATATGTAAGGACCTAATATTAGCTAAGAATCTTATAATCAATATTTCACCCGCTTCCCTATTTCAAATCGAGCTGAAATTTTGAACATGGACGTATTCTCGATGATAATACATGTATCATCATCAGAATCACTAATTAACCAATTAATCCATCATAATGTATTAATCAAAGTTTTTTATGGGAAATTAGTTAATGAGTTTCCTAACGAAGTGATTTTGTACGCTGGATGCCCCCAGCCTACAAAATTAAGACTAAAAACAAATGAATTATAATTTTCAAAACACAAATACATGATTAAATAGCTGTATAAATTTGGATTTGGAATTCCTAACCAAAGAGAAGATATTTGAGATCAAATTTGCCAGTACGGCAAAACGCCAATTTCATATGTAAGGACCTAATATTTGGGCAATAAATCCCGTTTTGCGCCTTAAGATAGGCAATCCCACAGTATTTTGCGTTTTGCGGAAAAACCTTACGATGATGGAGTTTTTTTGATAATTTTCTCGAATTCAGCAACCAAAAATACATGGGAATTAACTCTTATTTCAAAGAAGAAAAAAAAAGTCGCGGACCTGTGTAATAAGATAAATCAATAATTGCACGCATACGTATATGAATGGTCAAGTTCAAAAAATCACATAGTCAATATGTCAACAACGGAGTTATTTTCATTTCAGTATTCCTCACTTCGATGAAATATTAAATGATAGATATAGAAATAAATACGAACATTAATTCATCCAAAATAATTTCTAATAGAAATATGTCTACCGAGGCAAAACTGGCGGTACATAATGGAGTTCTGGTACCGACACTAATGTATGGAAGTGAAGCCTGGAGCTGGCAGAAGAGGAACGAAAGTAGATTGAATGCAGTGGAGATGAGGTCCCTTAGACGTATGTGTGGTAAATCCATGTATGATAGAGTAAAGAATGAAGATATTAGGAATGAATGTAAAGCTGATCGTAGCATAATACAGAGAATAAAAATAGGGTCGCTCAGGTGGTTTGGGCATGTTGAGCGAATGAATGAGGAAAGAATGGTAAGAAAGATATATGATGCAAGTGTTGACGGCGCCAGAAAAAGAGGGCGACCACGGAAGACGTGGCATGACCAGATTAACCAGATACTGGAAGATGGTCCTGTTAGAAGTCTGAACAACCGTCGAGCTTGCATGCGAAGATGTATGAATGTAGACGAAGCGAAAGTTGTATGTCAGGACAGAAGAGTATGGCGCTCTATCCTCTCTGCCTACCCCCTCGGGGAAACGGCGTGATGGTAAGTAAGTAAGTAAGTAAGTAAGTAATTCATCCAAAAGAAATACAATTTGATAAAACTCCGTCTGTTTCTAATATACAGGGTTATTTGTAAAACATTAATAACCTCGCAGGACTATATTCCTGACTCGATTACGAGTCGAAAAATGTTCAAGCTATTATGACCTAATATCAATAGTTAAGGAGATATGCGACATCAAAGTTTGCATTTTTTTTCTCAATATTTCTGACTTATTTTTTGTAAAACGTTGGACTATCATTACAGTAACTCATATCGATACCGAAAAATTCATTCGTTTCAGACAAGTTAATTAAAATGATAAAAACCTTGAAAAAATTCCAATTTGTATGTTTTCCAATTGGAATTTAAAGGTTTTTATTTTTTTATTTGACTTGTATTAAAGGGAATGAATTTTTCATATTCGATATAAGTTACTGTAATGATAGTCCAACGTTTTACAAAAAATTAGTCAGATATATTGAAAAAAAAATGCAAACTTTGATGTCGCATATCTCCATAACTGTTGATATTAGGTCATAATAGCTTGAACATTTTCGACTCATGATCAAGGCAGGAATATAGTCTTGCGAGGTTATTAATGTTTTACAAATAACCCTGTATATTCTGTATAGGCTCGACTGTCAAGACTGCGATAAAGTGTACGTAGGACAAACGGCGCGCACAATTTCCAAAAGGGTTGAAAAGGGGAAAAACGGGCGTGCAAACTCGGTCATCCAGGAAAATCAGCACTGGCTGAACATTTTCTGGATACCGGCCATCATTAATTCAAACCAAAAATCCTTGGAAAGCCTAAGAGTGACCATACGCGTCTCATCAAGGAAGCACTAGAAATCTACAAGCATCCGATAAATATTAATAGATATGATGGTCTCAAATTAAAAACATCTTGATATCCGGCGCTTCAAAGTCAATCTCGTCGCAGTTCCCGCAGAGATAGTGATCAGACAATAGATGAAACATTCACTCAACACAAGATAACACATGAACACAGAAACACCAAGCTTTCGACACGGTATTGCTAGCCAGTACTTAACACACACTGACAATGTTCTCGCCTTGCTTTCGACACGGTATTGCAAGCCAATACTTAACCGCAATACCAACACTCACGATAACACATCAGCCCTGATGATGGACCCTGCAATGGGATCCGAAATGTCGGCCAGAGAGGTCGTAATAACACGGCATAATACCCCAGAAGACACACACCAGAAGATTCTGAGTGGCCGTGAAAACCTAAGAACGTTCTTAGGTACTATAAGATTTCATTATATATATTTTGGTAGGTATGTTTTAGAATTATAATTGAATAGTAAATCATTTTCTTACATATATATTTTTATTATTATTAAATGACACTTATCTTCTTTCCTCTTAATTACCCATTAATAAATAATACAAGAGAGAGAGTAATAATATAAGATTGATCAAGACATTGTCTTGTCAATAAACTTTGCCCAAGTTTACTAAAGCGCGAAGGTCTTCCAAGAGAGAAAGAGAGGGTAGCAATTACTGTCTGCCAAAATACTATTATTCTCAATTGATATGCTTTTACTAGATGATTAGTCATTCCTCGAGACACCAGAAACCGCTATACTTCTTTCGTAAAAACAGTGATTTTTAAATCTATACCTATTTATTTATTTTATTTATTTATTTAATGTTTATGGAAGACCAACAGCACAAAAAAAAGCATAGAAAACATTGATACAATATAGATGGCCAATTACAGGTCTCCACATTTAGAAATATGTCAGTAATGATAAATATTTATGATATACTAAGGCATATTAATTATATAGAAAGAAAGAATAAAAAATTTAAACAAACAGAAATATGTCAGTAATGATAAATATTTATGATATACTAAGGCATATTAATTATATAGAAAGTGAGAACCTATAAAACTCAATGTCTGTCTGTCTGTTCTCTATAAAAATCTGTATCATTCATCCGATTCAATTCAAACTTTGCACACTTATGCTTTAGGACCCTGCGGGTAACAAATGTGACCTTTCCCCCCTGTTCTTTTAACTCTTCCCCTCCGCTGATATATTTTCGATGCAAATCTGTACAGTTTGATCGATCGGAATCAAAATTTGGAAACTTGTTCTTTAGGTCTCGACGGGTAACATATGCAACATTTCCCCCTATTCTTTTAACCCTTCTTCTTCTGATATATTTTCTGTACAAATCCGTTTGACCAATCTGACCCAAATTTTTCAAATATATTATTTAGGACCCGATAACCATAACATAAGCAACATTTACCTCCTCCTCTGATATATTTTCTGTACAAATCTACACCGTTTGACCGATCTGACCTAAATTTTGCATACTTATTCCATAGGATCCGGTGGGTAACAAAGACAAATTTTCCCCTTCCCCTTTTACGCCACCCTTATATATATTCACCTGATATATTTTCTGTACAAATCTAAATCGTTTAGCTAACCGTTTATTCTTTAAGACCCGTCGGGTAACATTGGCGACATTTCAACCCTCTCCCTTTACCCCTTCTCCTCCCCAATATATTTTCAATGCAATCATGTACTGTCCTACCGAATTATGCATAAATATTCTTAAGGATCTGGTGGAAAACGTAGGCCACATATTCCCCCCGGACATCCGAGCCTAGATTACGTGGAAACATGTTTTTTAGAGGCTTTGCAGAACAATGGAACCTTTGTTTCCCCTCACAATCTTATGTTTAACTTAATCCTCAACCCGTGCAACGCCGGGTAACATCCAAAACAAATATCATTGTAAAATAGAAAGGCAAAAGCCGCGTTAGAGCTACATGGGGGAGCTATGCTATTACACTTTAAGGAAACAGGAATAGAGGGCGTCCGCGAAAGACCTGGCACGATCAGATACTACAGGTATTGGAGGATGGCCTGTTATAAGTCTCAACAAACGCAGACCACGCATAAGAAGATCTATGAATGTAGCCGAACCAAAATTGGTGTGTTAAGAAGGAAGAATATTGCGTTCTATCCTCTCTGCCTAACCCTGCGGTAAAAAGGCGTGATGGTTAAAACTTTCGAATTTTTATTTTTACACATTAATGAACAAGTTTTTAATAAAAAAAACTAACTTTCAAATATCGCTTGAAGTCACAAAATGCAGGAGTAAATACAATATATTGTTTAAAATCATCTCTTTATTTGTAAAAAAAAGCGTTAGAAAACAATCAAAAATTGTAATTTTTTATTTTTATTTTAAAATTTTCTTAATTATTTTCGACCGTTTTTTTCATTACAACGCTAGTTTAAGCTTATGACAAAACATGTTCTATGTACTTAAAAATATTCAGTAAAAATTAATCTCACCTAAGACTGTAAAAACGATTTTTTGGCCGCGGCCTGTCAATCAATGCATATATTTTTTTAATTATTGTAAATAATGTTCAGTTTATTACATTCAGTGATGTACAAGATACCCTATACAAAGTATAGGAATACAAAATGCAAGATACTTTAAAATCAAGTATTTCAAATACCAGATATAAATAATTAGTGTATATTATAGATATCTCACAGAGACGAAACTGTATTAATTATGGGAAAGTAGGTATAGAAGTCATTTGGGTGTAACAGGACTTATGACCTGTCTTTTGGTTGGCTTAAGTGATCACTTTACACAATTGTAACATTCGCCATTTCCACCCATGATAGAATATACCATGCTTATTCATTTTTTTGGAAGTTGTATATATGTTCAAATTGCGTGAAGCTTTCATATATGAGTTGTAAGCGCCTTTTCCATGCGGCCTGTACAAAGCCATTTTCATTCCCCTAAATCCCCACAGATGTCGCTAATGAGAAAATCTACAATTGATTTTACGGAATTTTTTGGGAGCAATATACTTTTATTATGTGTAATGAAATTCATCCGAATACTTGCATTACACTAGGATACGCCAGGAAATATTATTTCCAATTTTTGTTAAATTCCTTTTTGACCAGTATTTACAATTCAGAATATTTTGAGTTTGTTCAAATCTTTCAGAACAGTGCTGGATTTATGTCACAGAGACATTATTAATCAATTAGTGTATATTATAGATATCTCACAGAGACGATATAAATAACTTTCTGGAATGGTATCTGAAATACTAGATACAAAGTACGTATCTTCCAAAATCCTTTTGTAAGAAAACACATTTTATTGAATGTAAGCTTATTTTTTTACGTGATTTATTTACGAATAAATCGCGTTGATCGCGCAAATGTGACAAGATATAACCAGTTCTTCAAACATTTTGTCGCTCATTTTTCTTCGATGCGGTCTCATTACAGGTACATCATTGGAAAAAAGTATCTTAGCAATCTTAGTATTTACAAAACACTAAGATACCAAAAGAATGTATCTAAGTACAAGATACAAGATGAATATTCAAAAAGTATTTCAGATACAATATGAAAATACGTATTTTGCATCTTGTATCTGTATTTCAAATACTTGTATCTTAGATAAATCACATTTCTGATTACAAAGAACAAAGGTTCTATCTGAATTATCGCTAGTTATTTAGTTAGTTTTGTTTCATATTATGTAAAAGCCCGCCCATTTCAGAGCGCGTATCATTAATAAATAAATAAACAAATAAACGAGCACCTCCTCATCCTATTATACCGTACGCGAGTGATACGAACGAGTGTCTAGTTCATCACGCTCATTAAAGGCAAGTTTTTTTCAGCCACCCTGTGATATTATCAATGTCTACGTATGTCTTGTGATGGTTTATCGACATGCGAATGACTCGGCTAATTTTATTTCGCTTGCCACAACTGGCCTACGCCGTACCACACTCTTATTTTTAAATCTATATTACGATTGCATTTAAAACGCATCGAGTGATGGGTCGTTAATCCATTGCCAGTTTCAAAAATTAATCAAATCCTAATTTATTTTTAGGAACTAGGTGTACAGATTGTTTTAAAATACATTTCACGGAAATGTACAAGGCCGCTATAGCGTAACTGAAGAACGCGCCTGCCCCGGAAAGGAGGAGACACGTGGTTCGAATCCCAGTAGCAGTCAAATATTTTTCGTGGCTTTGATTTTTCTGTATGGCTTTCTATTGATTAATTAATTTGGTTTTGAATTTCACAGAACTTTGTTCTGAAAAATTTGCAACTTCACAATAAGAAAGTGTTCTTGAATACAATGTATGCACGTTGTATAAAAAAAAACTAACTAACTAACTAACCATCACGCCGTTTCTCTGCAGGGGTAGGCAGAGAGGATTGAACGCCACACTCTTCTATCCTGGCACACCACTTTTGCTTCGGCCACATTCATACATCTTCTCATACACGTTCTACGATTGTTGCGGCTTTTAACAGGGCCATCCTCAAATACTTGTAGTACCTAATCGTGCCAGGTCTTTCGCGGACGCCCTCTATTCCTGTTTCCTTCAACATTCGCCTCATATATTTTCTTAACCATCCTTTCCTCGTTCATACGTTCCACATGACCAAACCATCTCAGCACTCATTTCTGTGATATCGCATAGCTACCCACAGTTAAAGCCAGTCATTGCGAGTTTCACTGAATGGAAAATTGGTTCATTCACCCAATCTATCGACAAAGGCATGTGCCACACAAAGCGTCTTAGTGACAGCATTTCAACCGCATTCAGTCTACTTTACATTCCTTTTGACCCAATTCCAGGCTCACTCCAAATAAGGGTTGGCACAGAACGCCATTATGTACCGCTAGTCTTGCTTCTTTTGACAGATTCTTATTGGCCATAATTGCATTTAGTGCACCATTAACTTTGTTTCCCGCAGTTACTCTCCTTTCGATATCATTCTCAGCCTTGCCGTCTCTACTAAACATACTTCCCAAATACACAAACTCGCTCACTTGTTCTAAGCATTCGTTGTTTATAATTACATCACACTTAGTCACTCTTTCGTCTCTCTCGAATACCATCACTTTCGATTTGCTGACATTCATCAAAAGTTCACTCTGCATGTATACATCGGACATCCTGGATACCAAGCACTGCAGATTAGCTTCACTGTTAGCCACTAATACTGCATCGTCTGCGTATAGCAGACAGGATATGGTGAGTCCGTCCATTTTCGCTCCAACTTCTAGATCCTTCAGTTCTTGTATCAAATGTGTCCAAAAATATAAAATGAATTAAACGGTTAATTCTGGCGTCCTCTAGCGGCAGAATCGCAAAGTTATTTGTGCCTACCGTACCAGAAAAAGTGGATTGCTCTAAAAATGGATAATAAATGTTTATCAATTGATAAATTAGACTTACAGATAAGGTCGATATATTCACGGAAGTATACAAGGCCGCTGTAGCGTAATTGGAGAACCCGCCTGACCGGAAAGGAGGAGATCCGTGGTTCGAATCCCGGTAGCAGTCAAATATTTTTTCGTTAATTTGATTTTTCTATATGTCTTTCTAATTGATTAATTAATTTGGTTTTAAATTTCCCAGAACTTTGTTCCGAATAAATTGCAACTTCACAATAAGAATGTGTTCTTGAGTATAAGGGTTGAGATGATTTAAGTCACTTAAAGGAGGCAACCTGAAACTTCGACAGCGACTGGTCAAATGTTATATATGGTCAGTCCTGCTGTACGGAGTGGAATCGTGGACCCTCAAAGTGAGTAGCATGAACCGGCTGGAGGCGTTCGAAATGTGGATACATCGGAGAATGCTCCGGATACCCTGGACGGATATGGTCAGCAACACAAGAGTTCTTCAAAGAGCTAGAGTGAATAGAGAGTTGCTGACAAATATCAAAATCCGAAAGGTATCGTATTTGGGTCATGTGCTCAGAGAGAAAAATATGAATTGCTCCACCTGATTCTTATGGGCAAGATAGAGGGTCGTAGAGGTGTTGGAAGGAGACAAATTTCCTGGCTCCGCAATATACGCGACTGGACGGGCATAAGAAGTGTTGGAGAGCTGTTTCGTGCTGCCCAGGACAGGGACGCTTTCTCTCGGGTGATAGTCAACGTTGGGGGGACCTGACATGACACCAAAAGAAGAAGAAGAAAGGAGGCCAAATTAGTCTTCCTTTTGAAAAAACTAAATTCGAACAAATTACAAAACCAATACAAACATAACATATAAGTTGTACTTATGTAACTAAACACAAGTGACTGAGACTGAATAAGTAAACATAAAACTCAAAAGATTTTTTGGTAATTTATTAATTTTGAGTCTTTTTTATTTTTTTTTGTTAAATATGACAAAATGCTAGTGTTTTTTTAAGTATGATTGATTTTTAATAGAACTTGTTGATTTTCGTTAATTTTATAATATCTTATGTTGAATATGGTAAATAGATATGCTGCTGTTTTTTTTTATTACCGACTTTTTAGAAGAACTAATATGTTGATTTTTGTTACTTTTATTAATAATTAAAATAAACAAATATTATGTCGTGTTTTTTCTCAACAATTCTCAACAACTGACTTTCATATTAAAAAAGATTGGTATATTTAAAAAATCAAAAACGTCTCATTTCAATCAAATAAATCTGATTATTTTGATTTTTTTTTAAATCTCATGTTTTTGATCTGTATTTTATGCTCTCTCTCTATCTCTCTCTCTCTCTCTCTCTCTCTCTCTCTCTCTCTCTCTCTCTCTCTCTCTCTCTCTCTCTCTCTCTCTCTCTCTCTCTCTCTTCTCTCTCTCTCTCTTCTCTCTCTCTCTCTTTTCATTCCCCTTTTTCCCCGCCGCCTGCAGGGCCTAGCAGCAATAAACAATAAGTGATGTTAAAAAAATAACAATAATTAATCATCTCGTTCTAATAAATCACCCAATTTCTTTCTACCTACATTTTACTCTCCTAGGGTTGTGTACCCCCTAAAAATTTAAAAACTAAAATAACTTTTTGTTTAACACCACTTTATTGAGTTTACAGCAACTAGTTTCAACTCACAGCTGAGCCTTCATCAGGGTTCAGTATTAACTAAACAAAAACAGAATTACAAACAATCGAGAAAGCATTAAGGGAACAGACACAACGCCGATTGTGGTGGGGGTTGGGTGAGAGAGAGCGGCTATTCAATTGGAAGAGGAATGTATCTAGAATTGGGCTACGCGATAAATCTAGTTGTTTATTAAGTAAATATTAGGTCCTTACATATGAAATTGGCGTTTTGCCGTACTAGCAAATTTGATCTCAAATATTATCTCTTTGGTTAGGAATTCCAAATCCAAATTTATACAGCTATTTACTCATGTATTTGTGTTTTGAAAATAATAATTCATTTGTTTTTTCCTCAATTGTTTTTTTCTTTGCGTCACTCAGTTTACAAAATGAAAAACTTGAAATATCGCGTTATTTACGAGTACGAGTTCCATCGTGGCACCAGTGCTGCAGAAACGGCTCGAAGGATTAATGATGTGTATGGCGACGGTGCCGCAAAAGAAAACACAGTGCGTTTTTGGTTCCAACGTTTTCGTTCTGGAAATTTCGACCTGCAGAACAAGCCCCGTGGACGGCCGGAGACCAAAGTCGATAATGAAGAATTGAAGGCTATTGTGGAAGCGGATCCATCGCAAACCACATCCGAGTTAGATGCAGGCTGCGGTGTTAGTGATAAAACTGTTTTAATCCACTTGAAGCAAATTGGTAAGGTGAAAAAGCTTGAAAGGTGGGTACCTCACGAATTGAGTGAAGCAAATCAACAAACGCGCGTTGACTGCTGCGTTGCATTACTCAACCGGCACATAATGAAGGGATTTTAAATCGAATCATTACCTGTGATGAAAAGTGGATCCTGTACGATAATCGGAAGCGCTCATCGCAATGGCTGAACCCTGCCGAACCAGCCAAACCATGCCCCCAGCGAAAATTGACTCCAAAAAAGTTACTTGTGAGCG
>JADDOH010019243.1:0-32008 GCA_016648135.1 Agrypnia vestita
TGTGTCATATGTGACAGCTTTAATTTCATTGCAAATCAATTTTGTGACTATATTAATATGGACTGTATTGACTATATTAATATGGATGACACATTGGTCTCATTTTTTGTCCTACCCACACCACACACTATATGACGCAAGAATGGCTCCAGAAAGACGTGGCAAGACCAGATTAACCAGATATTGGAAGATGGTCCTGTTAGTAATATCGTCGAGCATGCACGTTAAGATATATGAATCAGGATGAGAAGAGAATTGTGAGTCAGAACAGAAAAGTTTTGGGCTACATCCTCTGTGCCTGTATTTGGTCAGAAATTTATTTATTTATCTTAGTTGATAGCAAATCTTAGTACTTACATACATATGATAAAAAATTGTAAACAACTCTGTTAAGAACTAATCACTAATGATTGTTTATGATATGTGTAACCATATGTGTTAATTATTTATGGTTACAAAATATTTTGAGCGGTGTGAGGAGGATGAAGAATTAGGATTTAAGGTACGAAGGATGATACTATTCCCATCTTCTTCTTTTCTTTCAATTTCGACACAATTTATGTTCCCATCTATATGAGAACATAAATTGAGTGCGCTTGTATAGTGTAATAGTAAGTAAAACAGGGACTAATAATTAGTCCCTGTTTTACTTACTATTAAATTATTTTAAATGATTTTCGCATATTTTATACCTAATTTTACATTATAGAATTTAATAATATCAATTGCATTTTAAAATGGATATGATGACGGACTGACAGATAATTTAATAAAGAGAAAGAATAAAAAAAACTAACTTCAACAGCAATTACAGAGAGCCTTACGCCAGATAATGAGAATATAATATGAAACATAAAAAGAAACAATGAGCTAAAATCCCATATGTCAATGAACTGTTGAAAAAATTATCAAGAATTATTAATACTGACAATTGTAAAATAATATTTTATTATGTAAATTCATAAGAAAGAATATTTATGAATAATAAACACTAAAGGGAAGTCCTAGATAATTCTGGAGTTTATCAAGTCAATTGTGCAAATTACCCATCATATTATGTGCGACAAACGGTAAGGGCAGTGAAAATCAGAATAAAATAACACTTTAACAACTGGGTAAATGACAAAGGAGAAGAGTAGCTTGTTGGTCATGAGGTTAGGACTCTCGTCTCGTGATCAAAGGTCGCGGGTTTGATCCTCACTCCAGACCAGCAAGTTAGCCCTATCTTCGTAGCACAAGCGTTTAGCTTAGTTTGAAAATAGTTAGAATATTGATGTAACACGTATGCCGTATTTGCATCTCTATTTTCATTTAAAAAAATAATTATCAAACGTTGCTTTGCACCTACTAGATATCTAACACTAACGATAAAGATATAAATATTAAAATCCTCCACGTCTGAAATAAAGGGGAAAATTAGACAGATTAGAAGCATTATAAATCATCCACCTAACTAATAACACACTCAACATTCGTTATAAATAAACAACTTGAATTAAATGCTCAGTCCCCGTTAAAACATTTATTCATTATTATAATACAATAATTATTTAAATTATTTGTTTAGATATAGAAGAAAGATATTAAGTGGAAATACCTCAATTCTAGCATTTATGTAAATAGGTACCTTTTAAATTCTATGAAAATAATAAAATCTAGATAATAAGAGACATTCAATATTGTTATACTTAATAATTCCAAAATTATATTCATTCATTATGAAAAAGAAATACTTAATCAATAAATAGGAATTCAAACTAATGTATCGATAATAAGAAAAATTGTAAAAATACCTGTGAAAATGTTTATATAGAAATAAGGAGAGAAATATTCCAATATTAAAATGAAATTATCACAAACCTTTTGGAATTATATAGTATCATTAAGCATACTACTACATAAACACCATAAAGACTCAAAGTTAACCCTTAACTGGTGACCTATACATCTCTCAGACACCACGTTTCATTTTTATGATATTTCTTCCCCTATTTTCGTCGCGTCTCCCGCGCGTCTTGATACCTTCCGCATTTTTTTTTCTTAAATAGAGATACGAACACGGAATACGTGTCACATCAATTTTCTCACTATTTTCATACTAAGCTAAACGCTTGTGCTATGAAAATAGGACTAACTTGCTGGTCTGGAGTGAGGTTCGAACCCGCAACCTTTGGGTCACGAGGCGAGAGTCCTAACCACAAGACCAACAAGCTACTCCGCACTTTCGCTCAGTAGAAAGTGCACCCGCGCAGCGAGGCCCGTGTTACCTGTGTGAAGCTCCTGCCGTCTCACAGACGTCAGGTCAGTGCTAATGTGTATTTTACCTATGCGTCTGTTGTTCGTCACCTCACAGATAGTGAACATAACTTCATAGTGTCTAAAAAACGTCACAGCGGTGGTAATGAATTGATTTTTTTATAGAGTGTCTTATGATGAACAAACACGCTCTGTCAAAAGAAGAAAGATTCTTAGTAAGCGATATGTATTACACGAGTTGTTAACAGCGAGTGATGTCGAGTGCAGTAATTTTGACGATGATATAGGCGACCCTGACGTTATTATCATTAGCCAGATATTTTGTTCTACCTCAATTGAAGCTTCGGGTTTATAATGAGAGGCTACCCCGCGAGCTGCGCTTGACTACAGAGAGAATCAGTGATGTTGATGAATTACCACCTCAACCGGCTTGTGCCATGGCCCTAACTCATCCTGGGATTAAACGAACTAGTACCATGTGTCCTAGCCGATTAAAAAGTCACATTAGGTTCTCTTGTACTTACTGTGATAAACCTATGTGCCTAAACTGCTGTAAGCAAAATGCGATGTCTGTGTACGTAACCACTCCTAGTAAGCGATGTTTGATATTTGTAGTTTTTTATTTTTGTATCTTAGGATAAGTTTAACAACTGTGTTTTGTGGATTAGTATCTAAATAATCTAAAAAAATGTTAAGAAGGTTATAAAGTTTATATTTCAGTGCAAGAGAGCCCATTTTATGTTCGATCCTATTTTTTTTTTGAAAAGCACCATACTCAAATAAATACTGATTTTGTGAATTAGCTTGTAGTTCGTTTTGTATCATACTTAATTACTCTTTGCATTAATATTTATTTTATTACATGGTTGAATTAAAATTTCCTTTCTGTGAACCACTTTTTTGTGTATACCTATTTTCCACTTACGTCTCTTAAACGTCATGTCACCAAATACGCACTACTAACTCCAGGTCACCAGTTAAAGGTTAAACACCCTTTAGCTAACATTGTATGAATTCCCTAGCTTAGGAGAATAATGTACCAGTCTGGTTGTGGCTGTGACAGACTGGTACTGTCAAAAAAAAATTAATAGGAGCCATTCGTAAATTACGTCACACGGTAAGGGGGGGAGGGGGTCCACAAAGTCACATGTATAAATCTAAAGTATTAAAACTCAAATCTAACGAAAACCTTCAAAATATTACGAGAGAGGTTTTTACCACCACCTGTTTTGATTAAACAGACGTCTGAATGTAAAAAGATGTATTTTTTCTAAAAAGCCATATTTATTGTTGATATCATGAAAAAATATTTTATATAAAAATAAATAAATAATTTTGGAATTTCTGTTTTAAATTGATAATTTTGTATTGCTCCAAAAATCATGAAATTCGTGTGACTGATATATGGATGGCCCTTTTGGGGAAAAAATTAATTACAGAAATAAAATTATATTAAAAAGGATTAAAATAATACAATTACTAATCTATGATAGAATTTAACAGAACAGAGGAATATTAAGATGTTTAAGAAGAAATGCACGTGTCACATCACAGAATAAAACAAAATTCTTTAAATAAAATAACTATTTGTATAACACCACGTTTTACACCAACTAGTTTCAACTCAATAAAATGGTGTTATAAAAATAGTTATTTTATTTAAAGATATTATGTCTCACCACAATGTGTTTGCTTAGCAAAATTATTACATAAATATGAATAAAAATGTATGGTCAACACTTATTTAAAGTGTATTAAATAAATACAAATAAAAAAAATAGAAAATAATGTTTTTGGAAAATGGCTCAACAGAAAGACTACTAAAGACAATATGGAGATGTGACCATACCGCTTCCACTGGACATTCAGCAGTGAAGTTAATTGATTTGTAGTATTGGGCTGCTAAACTGTCAGTTGTAAATCTTTCCTTAATTTCTTTACAGAAATCTGGCACTTCGTAGGTGGCAATTAGTTCTTTGGTCCCAGATGGAAGCAATTTTTCAATTAACCATATAATCTGAAAAGGTTTCTTATACATATTTTACAGAATTCAAGAATGCATATTTATTAAAAGACTGAATATTGTTTTTTAGTTTAATGTAATTTCTACCAACAGGAGATTAAAACCTGTCAACTTATATGTATCAAGCAATAAATAAAAATAATTCAGATATTACATTATAGATGTCTCACTGATACGAAATTATATATATTTTTTATGGGAAGGTAGGTATGGAAGTCTTTGGGTGTTCATAGTGCTTACTTGATCACTTTATAGAACGTAACGTTAACCATTTCCACCCATGATGAATACCACATCTATCAAATTTTTGGAAGTTGTACCTATATTTATTTAAATTTAACAACTCGTTTCATATGTATATCCCCAACTTTATAACCTATTTCATGTGATATTTCAGGCATATTCTAGTATTAATGCTAATAATTCGGAAGTATCTCATTACGCATATAAAGAATATTGCTTTCAAAAATGGATATCTCATTAGTGACATCTGTTGATAATTGAGGGGAATAAAAATGCTTTGGATGCGGTCTCGCTAATGATAATAACAATATACTTATTCCTTATGAACCGACATGTGAAAGTTTCGTCATTTTTTGACGGGTTACAGCTAGTATAATTTATAAAATGCCAATATTTAAAAAATGATATTATTAATTATATACGCCATGATTTGGGCTTTAACATTATAAAAAAAGAAGCGTAGCTATCTAAGTATATAGAAATAAAACGACAAATAATTAAATTATATTGACAATTTAAATGCAAAAAAATCATAAGAAAATACAATTTATAAACAGTAGATACAAAAAAAGAAATAGATTAAAGAATGAGAAAATTTTTAATATGGAACATGTCTTCTACTTCTACTTAATTTGCTTCAATTTTTCACAAAAAAGGCTTTTTAAATTTTAACGCAAAATCACAGAACGTTTTTGTTGGCCTGTAAACAGCGCCATCTGGAAGCGTTAGTGACCGACAATTGTTACGTAGAAAATAATGTATTTATTATGATGAAGAAATTCACCCAAAAAATTTAACGTTCCTTAATTCCTCATTATTTGCTTTTATATCTCATTATTAACTAGTGACGGACATTATAATATAGACTAGCTGTTACCTGTCATATCGGTTCCTAAATAATTATAATTAAAAAAAAGAAAAAATGAAAAGGTTTCATAGAGAAGTAATGGACGTTACAGAAAGTTACTGACAGACAGCGAAAATATTATTATTGAGGTTGTAATGTATTTTGGCTGTTTAAGTAAGGACTGAAAAATATGTTATTTGAATAATTTCTTGAAATTTTATTTATCAAATAAAAAATAATTTAAAAGAATAAAAAATTTGTGTTTTTTTTTGCCTTAATAGTTCCATCCACCGTTTTTTTGAACTCGAATGGTCCGTCTAGAACCCCAGTCGTCTCGTTGAACCTTTTGGCTACCAATTTTGATGTCGTCATGAAGCTTTGACTCTCCGCATCATCGCATGTGGTGACTCCTGACGCATAGTTGATCGTATTACCTGGCTTTAATTTAAAAAATATTAGAAAACATTTTTAATCAAATTGCTTGTTCTAGTTCTATGACATGTTTAAACAAGTTTAAATAATCAGAAAGATATACAGAAAAACTCAGTCTATCTATTTGCCTACCACAGGTAAATGAACCTGGACATTTTCACTATGTATAGGTCTTTCTATTTAAGAAAGACAATCGAATCAGTAAATGTAAGCCATGCGTACGTCGCACATCGTTTCGTTGTGTTGGTGTTTGCGGGTATAAACACCAACCCATCAAAACAATGTGCCTCGGCTTATACACTCGGCTATACACGGCTTATACATTCTAATTCGTTTGTCTTTCTTTAATGACAATATGTTTACCAAGCGTATATTACTTCTTATGGTCTTCTTTATATCGTAATTATAAACCTATTTGAAAAATAAAATTACAGATAATAGCGTTTACACGCCTGAAATCTTTCGTAATCGTCAATATTTAACACAGCGAAATTTCGTAAAATATAAATTTAATTCAGTTGAATTGTTTTTCGGCATTTCTAATTATTTTTCATCTTTTCTTAAAACAGACTTTTCTTTGTACTTTTCAAGATGATTCATCAAATTTCTTTAAAAGATAATATATAAATTAGGTATACAGTATGCGACTTTAGTAAAATAATTTTTCAAAAAACGTGTACTTACTCTTTTTTTAAGATCAACCAACTTGAGGATGCAGAAAAGCACAAAAAATATTTTTAAAATTGTCATTCCGCTAATTAGCATGATGCTGATGCTACCGTTAGGTTAAACGGACAAACGAATAGTAATCTGATATGCTAACCAATAAAATGATAAAATAATCTGTTTTATTTAATTAATGCCGGTGCATTAATATACATTTATCACCAAACTTTTAGGTCACATTAAAAAAAATGTTACCCAAAGATTTAACCACAAAACAAACACATTTTTCACTGCCGTTTTTAGCCTTTCTAAAAATCTTCAAAATTTAATAATCTTCTTCAGTGAAAATGTGTTTGTTTTGTGGTTAAATCTTTTTATAATACATTTATGTTATGCGCTTTTGGTAATGAATTTTGGGAGCGCGTCCTGGCTAAGCATAGTCTGCTTGGCTAGCGCACCGCCAGATGGTGACATGCGTCCATCGCACAGCTGACTCTGCAGATGAAACATTACGGATATTTATATTGTTATCGTATTTTTGTTGATTTTTTAAAAATAACAAAGACGGTATCAAAATATAACTGTGAATTATTTTAATTTTTATATTTATGGAACAACATTTCAGTGACATACAGTTTGGAAATCTATCGCTAATCATTGATTATCAAATAAACGAATAGCATATCATGATAAATAAGTAGATTGCATAGAAAGATATTCAATTCTAATTTGAAAATACGTAATTATTAGTGACACGGAATACTGTTAAAACAATGATTTTTTGTACTGTGTAAAGTAATGAATAGGGCAAAAATTCAATATAATAATGCAAAACGTATGGCTCTAGGAAATGGTTATTTTATTAATTGAATGGTGTTTTATTATCATCATTAATGTAATTAGCAAACATTTAAAATAGTAGTTACATACGTATTTTTTTTGAGTTGGACTTCCCACAAATATAAATTTAATTGTTTTGGAAGGTTCTGAGCACACAATAAAATAAACATCATCCATACCATGCACATACCATATACCTAACAAAGTCTACGGTTACGGGAATATAATATAATAAAAATAAACAAAACCACCCAAAAAGTATGTTCAAATGTAGGAAAAAGTATTATCGGCAAAAAAATAATTTAATAATAATTGTTAATTTAATAAACAATCATTAATCATTTCATTCAAAAATGACGAAAATTTCTATTTTAGTAACACGTATCGCCTGATAGGAGGTCTCAGTGAATTAAAAATAAATTCATATTACAATTTGTCACGTTAGTCGTTTCCATCGAAAAACATGAAACGAAAGACACAAAAGACACGAAAGACACGAAAGACACGAAAGACACGAAAGACACGAAAGACACGAAAGACACGAAAGACACGAAAGACACGAAAGACACGAAAGACACGAAAGACACGAAAGACACGAAAGACACGAAAGACACGAAAGACAAGGAAGACACGAAAGACACGAAAGACACGAAAGACACGAAAGACACGAAAGACACGAAAGACACGAAAGACACGAAAGACACGAAAGACAAGGAAGACACGAAAGACAAGAAAGAGGCAAAAGACTAGAAGTACATGAAAGACACGAAAGACACGAAAGACACGAAAGACAAGAAAGACACGAAAGACACGATAGACACAAAATACATGTATGACACGAATGTTAAAGAAGACACGGAAGACGCGAACGACAAATTACTCGTCGTTTCTTGATATACATGCCTAACGTGACTAATTGTGTCAATTAATTTAAGTCAAGTTTTTATAATGACAATTTTTCGATTCGCAATGTCCCTGATGCAGAGTAGCCCAAACGGAGTCACGCGGAGCATTTTATAAAAAATCTATATCATTAAGCTAAAATTATAAAACTTTTTATGTATTTTACATACGAAAATTTATTTCCTTGTTGAAAATATCACATTTTATTGTAGGTACGTATTGCACATACACAATAAATGTTGATTCTATGACAGAGCGTATCAGGGATAGTTCAGGAGACTCGGTTAGACTTTTTCACTAGAAATGTGATACATAGCGATTTTGCAAAATTTTTTAAACTCAAATTTATCAACAAGGTCATATCGACGGTCCTTACGAATCAGAAAAAACTCGATTTTCATTTTAATGTATTTAACTATTCAATTTACTCGATGTTCTTGGATAGTAAATTAATCCGGAAATTTTTATTTATTTTATTTTATTCGATCATCCAACAGGGAGACACAATCGCTTGGTAAGATGAAAGACAAAAAAATAGTTAAATATCTCCCACAATTAAAGGATAACACAAACAGGACAAAACCACAGATAATTCAATTTGACAATGACAGATAAAACAACTTTAGAGTTTCATTTAACTCTTAAAAGACTGTACTAAAAAAAACTTTGGGGACGGTGGAGTAACACAGCGTTACCTGATTAAAAATCGGCATAGTTTTTATTATCTGATAAAATATACATAAATACGATACAGATAAGACTTTTAAAAGGTCGCTTTATATAATTATGTAAGGTAAACATACATATTTGCATTATTTTAGTAAATTATTATAAAATTATGGCAAATCGAATTTGCGTGCGCTTCCGCCGATGTTTCATTGACAACTGAATACAACGAAGCGGTCGCCAGCTCGCTTCAGTCGCCTGCACTCCGCCTTTGTCTAACACATGTTACCCGACTCTACCGTACTCTTTCTATATTCTTTTGCTTTCGCCGAAACCCAAGCAACCGCCATCTCTGTCCTACATGAAATATATGGTATTGTCGTGCTCTTTCTTGCTCGATTTAACTGCGATGTTCAATATTCTGCTCTCTCTTGCACACTGGCCGAAAATACGAGAGTAATGAATAAATATTTTTTAATTAAAAAATCCGTATATTCGTAACAGTTTAATTTAGAAATTTTGGTGTGAAAATGTCTATTCGATGAATACAAAAAATGTGACGTTTTAGTTTTCGTAAATAAAGTAGATATTTCATATTTTGTTTGACAGGTAGACCTATGTTACATCACCGACACACAGGAGTTAACCGATTGTTCCAAAATTAACTAAAACATAGACACAAAGGGGCTTGTGATGTATGTACGTGATCAGGGAGGGGAACGAGTTTCTAGTGTCTGCCTGACCATATGACGATACTCTTCATATTTAGTGTTAAAGATATCTATTGAATTTAAGAGGTAAATATAATCTGAGCATGGAATATGAGAGGATTTCCTATTGTCAGTTTGATAAATTGGAAGGGAAAAAAGGTACTTCTGTCTGGTAGGTCGGAATGGGACGTGGAAAGCTACCAAGCTGGTGATTTCAGGAGAATCAATAGGGATAAGAAATAGTTAGTAAATTTAATAGTGTAAGATAGTAGAACGAAAATCAAACTTTCGCTGTTTCGGCAATAAGTTACGTTGGGACCGACCTACGATATGGCCATAAAAATAAGGAAAAGCTTATTTTACCGAAAAATGTCACAAATACAGATAACCAAAATAATATGTATATAGAAATTAACCAAAGGAAAATTTTCGGTAGATGGCTGGTTCCAATAATTTTTACTTAAACAAGTAATTTACAAGCTCGTTGTAATCTTTTTTTAACAAAAAAAACAATTAGAAAAGCCGCGTTGCGATTTATATAAAAAAATGACCCATAAAAAACAAGTTTTTATTATACTCTCTTTCTCATTGAAACAGGTTTCGCGCCTACTCCACGCGTCGGGCTCGAAAATCAAACGTTATATAAATCGTTAAAATTTCGAAAAATCCAAAATTATACTATAATAATTTTAAAAAAATTAAACGAAAATTTGTTAGTTCATTTTTATCATCGCCACGAGTATGCCTGCAAAGTTTCAGCTCGATTGGATCACGGGAAAAGGGTTAAAAATCGATCCAAAGTTTTTTCGGCAGACAAGCAGACGCTACGAGTTAAAAGAAAGGGAGTAAAAAAATACGTTATTACTTAAAGGGAATGGGGTTAGGAATTAATTTTATTGAAAATAACATCTACTGTAATAAATACGTTTTGTTTTCTAAGGCATTGAATGATGAAAAAAATAAATGTTTTTAAGTATAAAGGTCTCTTAGATATAAGCAAAAATAAATTTCTATGAATATATATACACTAAGTAATATATTCTTGCGCTGTTACCCAATCCCCTCGCCCAAAGAAAGGATTTAGTTCACCTCTACACAATTTTATGCTCTGTGGTTACAAGAATTACTTGAATATCTTTTAATAAAAAACAATCGCGCAGGGGTAGGCAGATAGACCATATTCTTCTATCTTGACATTCCATTTTTGTTTCCGCAACATTCATACATCTTCCCATGCACGCTCTACGGTTGTCCAGGCTTTTAACGGGGCCATCCTCCAATACTTGTCATATCTGATTATTCAATATCTCTGAAGTATTAATTTGAGAAGATGTTTTATAAAGGCACTAGTCATTTAAAATTTTATAAAAATAAAGATTCATATTTCAGTGTCATGACTAGGTATATAAAATAGAACTATCTCGGAAGACTTTTTGGTTCATGGAATTGGTCACAAGATCAAACAAATATTTCGGATATTTATCATGGACAGAAAGACATGGCATTTCTTTGAAAGGGAAAGATAATTTGTGAAAACAATCCAATATGTTTGTATCAAAGAATCTTTTATGTGAAAAGGACCCATCAAGATAAAGGTCCTCAAAGGGAGCCTCTACACGAATTCAAAGGTTTGTAAGGGTCTTAGAATATTGGAAACAGCAAATGTATTTGTTTGTGTCATATGATTTTTTAAGCCTTAAAAATAATGTGTACCGCCGACATAGGTGCGATGCGTCATATATATGATCCACATATATGACGCATCGGGTAATAACTAGCTCCGAAATTAGTAATGTCAGCTTCGAAAAATAACTAAATCGTATGTTTTTTTTTAAGGAAATATATAATTTAATATTTCATTAACTTCAAAAATGACTTTTGTTTAAATGTTGTAATACTGAAGTGACTATTTTTTATATCTTCTTCTTCATTGCTCATTAATAGGTAGGCTGTTGGGGTCGGCTCTTTTCGTTCTCAGGCTGTGTCTTCTTTGGTTCTGGGTATCGTTTTCATCCAGGCCATTTCTCTGTAGGATTTTATGGCATTGAGTCATACAGGAGTTCTTTGGTCTTTCTCTCGATGACTGTCAATGATGCTCCGTTTATATTGGTGTAGATGGCGAAGTTTACGGAGGGACCGTTGATTAATTTACGATTTTATCAGAAGTATATCGAAAAAAATGTATTTAAAATCATACGAGGATTTTATTAACACCTCAAGGGTATTTTTGAATGTTGCAACATGTGTGTCGACTTAATTTCCAATAGAAATGTATTTCATATTGTATGTTATTCGTTAATTTAAGGCTAATTTTCTAAAGTTATTCTTCATAAACTTACCTAATTCAAAGGCACCTTCCCCTTAACTTCCCCACCACATTGAACGATGTAAATGGGCATTATATGTCGTAACGATGTAAATATGCATTATACCTATATCGAATGCCTTCCAATTCAAATTAAACGTATTTTTAGGAACCAGCGCAAAAAAATTAAGCCCTCTACTTCGACGTCCTACCTTCATCTCAAAATATAAATTGACATGTGCATTGAATGCCATTGGTTCCGAATTTTGAAATTTTTTTTTTTTGGGTCACAATCCTAGGGTTAGTCCTCAACAAGCACTCGCTTTCTCTACTCCTCTCTGTCACCTGCCAGCCTCTTCGTTTCTTGATAGGTGCTACAGCGCACATCTCCAATAATTTAGTCTACGTAGCTTAATCTCGGGCGGCCTCTATGATTGTTGTCTTCAACATTTCCCTCGACTATGGTAAAAAAAAGGCCCGTATGCCTTATATTATGGCCTATCCAAATTGCTCTTTGTTGGACGATTCTGTTAAGGAGCCGCCTCTTTTCGTCTACCCTGCTCAACACCTCGTCGTTTCGTATATGTTCTGACCAATGGATCCTCGCCATGCGCCTGTAGTACCACATCTCAAAGGCCGCTAGCCTCCCGGACATGCTCTGGCCAATGGTCCATGTTTCGCTGCCATACATCAGCACATTCAAGACAAGAGTTTTAATGAGGTTTTTCCTAACCTTTAAATCAATGTTGGAGGATTCAAGGATTTTGGATTTTTTTGTTGAAGGAGACTCTGCCTGTTGCATTCTGCTTATGATGTCTGCCTCTGAGCGGTCATCTTGGGAAATTATGCTACCAAAAAATTCTTTGACTTGTTTGATAGCGACGCCACTCAATACGAAATTTGTCGACACTTCTTCTCTTCCAACATCCATGCATTTTGTTTTGAAAAATTACTCTTTAAGATTAATATTATTTCCTGAAGATGAACACCCGTAAAACCAAATTGTTAATAGTGTCAAAAAGATCACTTCCGACGCCAATTATAACCATCAAAAACTAACCAATAGAAAGAGTCGCACAAGTTCTTAGGTATATGGGTGAATGAGAACTGGGAACCATCTCAAGCACTAAAAGCTCAAAAAGAGATGGCAAGAAGTGCGTTTCTCAGAGTGATATCGTTATTTTGTAACCGTGACCTAAGCTTGCAACTTAAAATGCGTATGTTCCGGTGTTATATTTTTAGCATTCTCGTATATGGGGTCATGGTCTGGTAGGCATGGTCCCTAAACCAAGAACTAATCTCCAAAGTCGAGGCTTTTGAGTTGGGGCTTCGAAGATGCATATTGAAAGTTTCCTGGGTGGATAGAGTGACGAATGTTATAGTCCTCCGGCACATGAAAAGAAATCGAGAGGTGCCGCGGACTTTCAAGATAAGAAAGCTTAAGTATGTCGGACTTATTATGTAAATGTATACATATTTATTTACTTTTGCTAATTTATTTATTTATTAATTAACGCCCTATAGGGCTTTTACAATAGATAGGTAAGTGAACATAATCAGAATATATATATAGTTTAAAGAGAAAAAAACAATAACATGTAAACATAATAATGACATAAAGAGAAAATAAATACTTAAAATATAGATACAAATATATAAAGATAAATATAAAATAAAGTAAAAAGCAAGTATGTATATAAAAAGCAGAAGCATAAGAAAAACAAAATATAATAGACATTTAAAAACAAAAAAGTATTAATGTAGATTGAAAAGATATAGCACAAGCATTGAAAGTAATATTATAATAAAAAATATACATACAAATACAAATTTAAGCCCATCTTATTTTTTCCAATAATAAACCTCTAATTTCCTGGTTGTGGCACCGGAATCCTAGAATTTAAATTTGTCAGCACCATAATCCTGGATCTGAAAATATCTTCGGGATTTTGGGCCCAAGCCTAAAGTGATGCGTAATATACTTAGAAAGTTTGTATTGTACGCTTATCGGTAAATTACCGGTGAAATATGAATTTAATACCAATAATTATGGAGGAATTATAGGGTGATTATTATGGCATTAGGGAGTAAAACTAAAAAAACAAAAAAAAATATTACAATTTATAATCCTTCTAAACTATACACAATTTATTAAAGAAATTCATAAAATCAAAAGATATTTTTTAATTATCTCTTGAAAAACATAATATATTTTGGATTTCATCACCATAACAAAAATACTTCACAAAATTATTTACGTAAAATCAATTGTAAATGGAGTAAGCTACATATTATAATATATTAATTTAAACTAAAACACATTTAAAACATAAATATAAATAATGCGATTGCTAATTTTTTTATATATTTAATAAAAATGATACTTGTTTTCACCATTTTTGTATTGAAAAATATCAACATGTTTCAGAGCCCATGACCCCTTCGTCAGGATACAATTGTATACTAACAAATTAAATTAAAAAATCAAAGTTATAATAATAATGAAGAATCCTTTTTAATTTCTCAAAGTACCGACACCAAAAATATCATACATTAACCTATAATTCGGTAACTAGGCCATATCTAAGCTGGTTAACAAAAACCGGTAACGTATCTTAATATAATATTTTCTTAATATAATGGCTGCCTGTCCGTCTGTCTGTCGGTCCGTAAATTCGTAACTAAAAAACTTTTGATAATTAGAGTGTGACACGCAATCAGCGCGCGGCTCAAGCAACGCGCAAAGGTCGATATTACATTGTCTTGGCATTTTAATAATATTATTTTATTATATTTAGTTTTAAGTTGAGGCGAATGGTCAATTAAAAAAATAAATGATTTTCTATTTTTATATGATTTTTTAGCTTCAAAATCAATTATTATGTCACGTGTTTTTTCACAGGTGTACGGCTGGTACGCTAATATTAACATTAATTTACTAATTTACTGTAAATGATTAATTTCAATTGTCTCCTAGGAATATGCACGTACTTTGATGAGTACCTGCTTAATACGAATATGTATTGTTAGTCACGTTCCTGTGGCCTGCGGTAAATTGTAAGCACAAGTGATACAACACATGGTGATTACCTGTTCCACGTGAATTACAGCCCCAACCCTCAAAGTACTTAACTAAGTATAGCAATAATGAAGCCACTGGTACATCCCTAATTCAATTTGAGTACAGCATTAAGAAAATCATCGCCCAAGACTACTTACTACCTTTCCAAAATAAATATTCTGAGATGATGAGGTTTAATAAATGAGATTTGATCTCAGAATATTTTGGTGGAATGTTTATAATTTATTTATCCGATCATGGAATCAATTCTGTGTCTCAAATACAAAACAATTCATAAATATTCAATGTATTGTTTATTGTATTGATCTTGCTAATAGTTTTTAATTTTTTAATTTTTTTATGGGCTTATTACTTATTGCATTTATATTGTTAATATTCTTTAATTTTTTGTAATATCCTACTTATGTATTTAGATAACGTTATATTAAGATAAGATAAGTCCAATTTAGGGCATGTGTCATTAATATATATATATAGATATATATTATATATATATGAGATATATATATATATATATATATTAATTTTTATACGTACCTATATGTATTAAATTTATTTATTGCGAGGCGGGCGAGGGAACGAGTTTAAGGTAGCTTGGTAAAGAGTTGTATCTGCATGGAATTCAGAATGGAAGGCACTCAATATGTTGTAAAATTTAAACAGGGGGTGGGATAGCCTGATGGAGGGAAAAGAGGTGTATGTTTAATGCAGGGTCGTAAAGAAACATTTTGTGAAATGCGAGATGTACTGTTTAAAAAAAATAAAATTGTATTAGCGGGAGAGTATAGGGTGGCCAGGAGGATGAAACATGTTGTACATCAAGATATTTCTATCTTCACAGCACACGTGTTAAGCTTAGATTGAAATAGTAAAAGTATTAATGTAACACGTATTCCGTGTACGTATTGCTATTAAAAACAGTTAATTATAATTCTAAAAGAGTGTTTACAAAGTGTATAATTACTTCTGCTTATGTAATTATAAAATCGCGTGCAAACATTGCGTGGCAATATATTCAAGAGCATCGATAAAAAACGAACGCGCCCAAAAGTAAAAACATGAGGTCTATTTATCAAAATATTGTGGGAAAAGAAATGAAACATTATAAATCGATTACGTTTTCATTTAAAAAAAAAATTAATTATGGAAAGTTTTGATTTTTAGATTTAAATAAAAAAAGATGTGAGAATTGAGGAATCCCATCTTCTTATTAATATTCATATCATTCTATATAATTATATATATTATATTTACTGTTGCTTTGCCTTGATCTAAGTGCTCATAGTTCATAATTCCTGTCTGGCGCGGCCATGTCGCGGCGGTGGGCGTCTCCATTTTCCAGTAGGCTGGACTGGGAGACGGCGAAGTTCAGGCAGGGACCCAGACTCACAAGGTCTAACGCGAAACCTATGTCCAGGGTCTCGGGTGAAGACTCAACGGCTGCGAAGGTGGAAATGGAATCCATCAGTACAGTAGAACAGACGAAAGAGGCGCCTATTCAACTGTGAGATAACCTCGCACACAGGGGTCTGAGGTCAAGATAGAGTTGCATCGCCAGGCATGGTGATAGGTGACAAAAGAGTTGGTGGCGGAAGAGACCCTACTAGGGGATCCAACGGCAGCGCTTATAGTCCTAAGGAGGATTAGTGCCTTGGCGTCAGGTGGCAACCAGTCATAAAACTACATAGCCACTTGAATGTCCTTGTCCAAAAATGAAGCGGACAAGGAAGGCCAAGCCCGAGTAAATAGGACTAACGGTCTAGGAAAAACAAGAAGTATAGACAATCTATACTCTATGTTTTAAGCCTACAAGTAAAATACAACTAGGTCAAAAATAGTAAAAATTAGACATTCTCAATTTTACCTGTATGCTCAATATGTATAGGTTCTAATACATTTAACGACTGTGGTAATGGTGAAAAAATGGGTAGGAATGTGTAAGAGGAAAAGATTGAGTGTATTAGTAAAACTTGACAACATTCGTACTCTGTTATTGAATGAGCAGGACTGCCTTTGAAAATATATTCTTTGAATATTCATGAAAGTAAGAGATCCAAATTATTATACGGAACTCAGCAGTTTGAAATGGATGGAATGCCTGAAGTATTTCATTATGATGCTAGCAGAAAGCAAGCGATGGCAGCCTTTTGTTGGTGCTAGGCCCTGCGCTCGGCCTCAATGGCCTCTGCGTTTTTTTTATTTTTAATTAAAATATGATAGAGACCTGAAAGGTCTATGGATAACATTTTACATAAAGTAATAATCATTTGTTATATTTGGCTGAGTTATAGAATTTTTGTTACTTCTATTTAAAAATTGTTAGTGGTCGATTGTGGAAGGTCGTTGTATAATTTTAATTTGTACAAATTAATTATGATTGTCCTGTTTTTGTTTTGGTTTGAGTTGTGTGGTAGTTTTGAGCTTTACTAGTATTTGGGATAAGGTTCTTGTTGCTTCTTGGTTACACCAGGCGTTTTTTAGACGTTAGTAGGCGTTTTCCGAAGGTTGTATATACCCTAGATTATTATAGGCCTTTCTAGTATCTTCGATTGTGCTGTTCCAAATAACATATTACCAGGGTTCAGACGGTGCGTAAACTCTTTTTAGAATCTCGTTACAATAATGTTGATGTAAGACAGTATTTTGGTCAGTCTACTATAGATCTGTTCCGGGCCGCAGTTAACAAAGTTATCATAATCACGCGATAATAAAGTGATAGCCAACGTCCGTTGAACGGATAGGGCATGAAAAAAGAATAAGAATAATAATATAACTCGTCGCTATGCAGAATTCAGGGCCTTGGTAATATTCAGGGATGTTATAGATCAGATACGTTTTTAAGAATTTATGAGAGAGTATATCCAATAATTTCGTCACTATTATCGATTCATTAATTTATTTAAAACTTTCATAAAAAATTAATTTAGATATTTTGTTTGTGATCTCTACGTTGTGGGATCTAATGTTGCGTGTATCTTTTATCTCGGGGCCTTTTGCCGAGGGTTTTTTGTCATAGACTTTTATCGTGGACCTTTTACCGTGGGCCTTTTATAGTGGGCCTTTTATAGTGGGCCTTTTAATGTTGGCCTTTTGTCATCATCATCATCATTCTTGGCACTACAATCTTCGGTGGGTCTTGGCCTCCTCAAAAATTTTCCTCCACTCATCTCGGTTTAGTGTCAGCTCTCTCCAGTTCCGAAGCTTTAAGGCAGAGATATCTTTGAGAGCGTTGTCACTCCATCTTAATTTTAGCCTTTTTTCCTTGGACCAAATATCCGTTGACCTTTTGTCAAGGGATAGTTGGCGCTATAGAATGACTGCGGTCGTAGACTTCTGAGTCAATGAGAATATAGTTTTGCAAAGAAATATGAAAAGAGGATAAGGGCGATATCGGTATACAGACATACATACAAACGCTGTTATCATATACTAGATGAAACAGGACGAAAAAGACTTCGAAACGTTTTTGAATACTTCGTCAGACATCTTTGAAATACACGAATATTGTGAAATATCTCTGTCTTATATATTTCAATTCACGACAAAAATTCTTATTTTTACACAAAATAAAAAGAATTTGCGCTTCAGGGAAATTTAGATTATCTTTTTCTCTTTATCTTTTACGCTTTTGTAAAGTTCTGTGATGATGATTATCTGAATGCTGGGCGGGATTTTTTAAATATATCTATTCCTTTTCTTCCTGTTGGATGCCCAAATAAATAAATGAATTGGATTTAATTAATTTAACAAAAAGTAAAAAATTTAATTTTCATTCATCTTTTGTAACCCAACATTCCAAATACAAGTGTTTTCGATTTGTTCCAGCAACTTGCATGTATTCAAAATATAAATACAGTGCGATAATGTACGAAATCGACACACGACATAGCGTTTAGCTATGCACAGTGAAAGTGGCGACTAAGCAAACAAAATTAAATTAGTAACAATTGATATAGAGCAATATGAATATTGAAAATTTAATAACGACTATTGCTATTGATATTTTGTATTCTAATGGTTTAGATTATTGTCAAGAAAATTAATATTCTATAGGAGTAAATTTTAAAATTATGGCGGGATACCTATATGCAATAACATGTATGAGTATCAAACATAATAATTTCGTAATCTGTCTGTAACGTCCGTAATTTCATTCAAATTCACGGCTAAAAAAACGAAACTACAGCGCTGTAATTTCGTTTTTTTAGCCGTGAAATGTCAGCGCGGTACCTTAGCTACATTGTTACCACCACCTTTCCATGGAACGTTAAAAATATACTATATAATATACTAAGTCTTACCAAAAACATCAACCATTTCATGTTCCGTGATTTTTTATGAGTGTAGGTATGGTAGTATTCAATAATATACAATACACTTCAGTGAATTCGACTGTGAGTATTATTCCTGACCCATTGATTGGTTTCCTTCTTATTTGATTTGCCATACAATACAAAAAAATTATACACAATACGTGACACATTAAGTTGAACACTGAAAGATTCTCCTGGTAGGGTGAGAATCATTCCTCACACTGCGTGAGCTTCAATCTGCCATTACGGTAAACCATAAAAAACTCGAAAGGCTGTATACCGTGCAACGCCAGCTAGTTATAAATAAAAGCGACGTATTCGGTGACGCCAAGATCCATCACATGTACAATAAAATAATGCGTTGACCTTGGAGCCGACGTACTCTATACTTGCGCGTCGGTTTTATATTTCATTCAACTTGTTGATTTACCATTACTTTCATTTCGTTTATTTCCTAAAATTCTGTTGAACTCACTTTCACCGAGGACTGTTGCGCGTCACGTAATAGACCTTGGAACCTAGGTACTTATACTTGTAGGGGATTCGTATCTCATATAACTTGTTAATTTACAACGCAATTTTTAAAACGTTTTTTACATTATTTTTTCTCTACCACATAAATGTTAATTTTCTAACTTTAATAAAATATTTTATATTATTTTCTATTTAGATACACGTGTACATAATATAATAATAAGTACAAAAAGTGTTTGCTGTTGGTATTGCTGAGCCAATTAGTTTTATCCCATGTTATTCTCCTTTTTAAATTTCTATGTTGTTTTTAGTACACTTTTTAATTTGTCGGAATTAATTTAATTTAGCCATAGCTCAATCTATTTTTTTAACTCGTCAATCTTTTCAATATTTTTCAAGGTTAGAGGGAGGATGTCATGGAGCTTAGTTGAAAAATAAATATGACTTTTTTTACGTTGGTATCTATATTTCTAATTTTCGTTTTAGTGCCACACGTGTTACTTGTCAGAGTCCTATTGTTTGCTTTTATGTTTTTAAATTGTTGTAAAAAAATGTTCTTAGCAAATATTTGTTTTATATTATACTTTAAAATAAAACAAAACTATCTAATTGTATTTAAAATATACCTGCCTATATTTTGACATAAATTTAATTTAAAAAAAACTGCGATGATGTAATAAACAAGTTAAACGGTAAAGTATTGAACTGTTTACAGTTAAGGTTGATAACCGCGTTTTAAGGCGTAAACAAATATTAAATGATCTCTTTACACGCACCACCTCTAATAAGGGTTCAGTTTATTACAAAATATTGATTAACACCCCTGAGTAGCTACTATTTTATGGTAAGTAAGAGGCGTGAAGTGACCCAGCCCCTAAATGTCAAGGCCTCCTGAATCGGACGGGCGATTCGATTAAAAAAAACCGTCATACATAATATTATTGTCATTACGGAATAGAATGTCATGGGTGTCATACGCTCATCAATTTTAACCTTTGAGCGGATGCGCTGCATTATTTGCCACGAGTGGACACGTGTGGCCTTTTTACGCCAAGCAATATATTTGAATAGCTTGGCTGTGTATTTCGTACACAACATTATCGTCATTACGAAATAAAATATCTTGACGTCATGCGTGTCATGTGCTCATCGATTTTAACCTTTGAGCGGATGTGCTGCATAACCTACCTCGAGTGGACACGTGTGGTTCTTTTACGCCAAGCAATATTATATATTTTTTTGCCATTTTATTTTTACCTCTTGCAAAACTGTATTTACATTTAAACGCAAGGATTTTATTACAGAATAAGTACATTTCTTTAATTAATTGTCCTTGAATTAAAATATATCATAAAACTACATATTTTAAAACTTTTATGCTTTTAAGTATTCAATTCACAATTCACTGTAGAATCTATTTAGGGTTTTTTATATATTTTTTTGTCCCGTTACATTTTTTATTCTGTCCGGTAGTTTGTTGAATAGTTTTCGTATAATGCACTGGTTGGTTCTATCTCCGTAATAATTGTTTGTATTTTATTTCTAGTTTATTATTAGTTATTTGTCTTGTCGTATATTCATGTTGTACTAGTGTTTTAAATCTTTCTTTCTCGTATTCTTCAAGTGTCAGTTTAAAATTAAGTTGTTTTTGAATCGGTAAGATTTCACACATTTTGCATAGGTATTTTTGTTGGTCCTTACATTCTTCTTTTTATTTTTATATTGTTATATTGTGATGTAGCTACGAAAATGTTAATATTTCGAATGTTTAGGAAATATCTCTTAAATTATATTATTTTTATCTAACTTTTACACCAATAGTTTTGTTTTTGGCGCAAAAACGTTGAAACTGGTTTACTAATGACGTTGTTTCTCGTTAAATTTTTCAAATAAATAATTAATCATGTCAAAAAATTAAAAAATAAATAACGACTCTCTGCATATTTAACTTAAAACTCAATTCTATTGACTTAGTCCGTTGCGCCTTTTGCCTACGGAATGAATGAAACTTAAATTTTTGACTTACTTTTGAATTAAATAAATCCAACTCCTTATAGATGTAAAATAAAATATCCACGATAAAGGCAACTTAACTCATGAGTAATCTATAAAGCATTAGAAAAAGTACAACTAGCTGTTACAATAAGAATTACAGAAAGAAACAATATAAGGAAATAAAGAACCCGCAAGGCGCATGGATCATTAAATTTATATGAGGCGGCATTAAAAATAGCGTTAAGTTTAATTCGTGTTAAGTGACTTAGTAATTTTTAAATTGAATAATTAATTTCCAGTGTTTTCATTCATTCCTACCTAACCACGATACGTGACAATAGTATAATTTTTTACAGAAGAAAATGAGGAAATATTTTTATAAATGACAAATTTTTAGTCACTTTTCTCTGTTTACTGTTGATATTAGAATATTAATGTTAAGACATTTTACACTTATCATATAATTTAAGAGGAATGTAGGTACCTGCAAAATATATTTTAATTGCTATTTTACGCTTTTTTTTTTTTTAAATAGAGATGCGAACACGGAATACGTATCACATCAATATTCTTACTATTTTCAAACTAAGCTAAACGCTTGTGCTATGAAAATAGGACTAACTTGCTAGTCTGGGCTGAGATTCGAACCCGCGACCTTGGATCACGAAGCGAGTGTCCTAACCACAAGACCAACAAGCTACTCTATATTACATAGATATAATGCATAAATATGAATTAAAGCTATGTATTTAAAAAAAGTATGATAGTTGTAGTTTTCTGATCATTATTAATAAATATTTAACACATACAAAACCTCCAAATAATAAGGATTACAGAATATTATTGCTTGCATCACGATTTAATAACTTTATCGTACATATAAACTGTTCCCATAAATGTATTCTCCGATAAATAATCTTTCCTTACCAAGAAACGGTTTTCGGAAAAGTGCTTACTGAGATTGTTAATTTATAGCTCTGCTTTCATATCTTTGACTTATCTTAAATTATTAGCGTATTTATTGTGTGATACTTAATGTATTCATCGTACTATTATATCTGATTTATAAGGTATCCTATTTATGCAGATTAACGCAAACATATATTGTTTAACATTGAAACTATAATATTGTAAATGGATTAAGATAATATGAAACAATTACAATTTTACGAATGCAGGAAAACCTCGATTAATAAAGTATCTAACTATAATAATTCCACTGTCTGTCTGTAACTTGCTGGAATGACAACTTAAGATAGTTAAGAGTGTGACACGCAATCAGTGCATGGCTCATGTCGCGCGGTCACGCAAGGGTCGTTATTAATCATTATTATTTCCCGTGATTTTTCACGGGTGCACGGCTAGGAAATAATAAAACTGGACAGTCAAAAATCTTACCATTAGATAAATTTAGGAAGTCTCACAGAGACGAAGCTGTTTTATTTAATGAGCTGTATGAGCTAGCTTTAGTGATGTTTTATTCGTTTCCTCCCGTCGCGACCCCATGGCAATGTATTTAAATTATATTATACTGGGGTAACCGCTGAATAAACATTTCGAAATCTCTGAAGCAGAAAGCAGCGGTGCAAAGTGCATGCTCAATCAAAATCTTTTATATAGTTATTTATATAATTATTTAGAAAAGCAAAGAGTGTAGTAATCGATAGCTATCCGCGATATTCGTAACTGCGGTTTCTCGTTTCACGAACTTTAATTATATTTTATAGATCGACCTCAATAGCAAATAAAAAAAGTACCTACTGACTAGTGAGATTTCTAGTGCGAACCTGAGTGATTTAAGTAACGTGCATCAGTAAATAAAAGACAAGTTATTGAGGGGTGATACAAATAATGCAGTGAAATCCACACACTTATTCACTGACTAATTCAAAAACTTCGAACATCTAGATTATAAAATTATGCATAAGATGCTCAGTAAAAAAAATCCAAATTTGAAATTTGGTCAAGTCACAGATAAAGTGAAATAGGTGCGGTCTTTTTACGCCAAGCAATATATTTAAATAGCTTGGCTGTATACTTCGATGGACGTTTTCAGTGTGGTCACTGACTAGCGACAAAATACCTACCGACGTGTGAGAAGTATTCCATAGTGATCAAGGCGATACAAAAGACGTGAATCAGAATTTCTACATACAAGTGGAAGATTTTCGAATGACTATTGGGAATTACAGAATAGATACATGTTTGATATTTAAAAGTCAGAGGTGACTTAAATTGTAATGGGCGATAAAACTGCGCTCTTGGTAGCGGAAGTGACACATTCGCTCATGCGGAGATTACTTGATAATCCTCTTAAGTGTGTGTTAGCGGGAAGGTAGCGTCGTCATTATTAATGTATTACAGGGGAATCTAAAGTGAACCAGATAAATCGTGAAAAAATAATGACTTTTTGTTATTTATCACATAACGACTAAGAAACCTTTTACTTAATGTGCTTGAATGATTTTTTTGAAGATTGAAATATGTAGATATGTATTTTTTGGAAAAGGATTTCCGTTTACAAAATAAGTATAATTTCAATTGTCATTTAAAAATAAAAAAAAATAAAAATTTCCTTTTAACCCTTAATTACTAGCATGGGGTCTAAGCACTTTCGCGTTTAAAAAAAAAGTACTTGCCATGTTCCCTTTTTCCCGCGCCCCGTTAGCTCCCTAACTCATGATTTATGTTGTTTCTTGAAAACGTAATAGTTTAAATAAAGCATTTTAATATTAAAATAGTTTTATCGACATATTTATTCAGTATATATAAAAAATAATTCATACAATTTGGGATCGCCTGAGACCCCGTGCGAGTTATTTTCTTCGTGTGGGTAATTAAAGGTTAATAAAATACTGATTTTAAGTATCTTACTATATCGCATATGTCATTGGTATAAATCATTAATAAAAATCTACAATTCCCTATATAGAAATATTCGTCACTAAACTCTACCAGATGGCTCAAATAATAATGAGGTATAAACATTTAAAACATATATTAGGTCCTTACATATGAAATTGGCGTTTTGCCGTACTGGCAAATTTGATCTCAAATATCTTCTCTTTGGTTAGGAATTCCAAATCCAAATTTATACAGCTATTTACTCATGTATTTGTGTTTTGAAAATTATAATACATTTGTTTTTTCCTCAATTGTTTTTTTCGTTGCGTCACTAAGTTTACAAAATGAAAAACTTGAAATATCGCGTTATTTACGAGTACGAGTTCCACCGTGGCACCAGTGCTGCAGAAACGGCTCGAAGGATTAATGATATGTATGGCGACGGTGCCGCAAAAGAAAACACAGTGCGTTTTTGGTTCCAACGTTTTCGTTCTGGAAATTTCTACCTGCAGAACAAGCCCCGTGGACGGCCGGAGACCAAAGTTGATAATGAAGAATTGAAGGCTATTGTGGAAGCGGATCCATCGAAAACCACATCCGAGTTAGCTGCAGGCTGCGGTGTTAGTGATAAAACTGTTTAAATCCACTTGAAGCAAATTGGTAAGGTGAAAAAGCTTGAAAGGTGGGTACCTCACGAATTGAGTGAAGCAAATCAACAAACCCGCGTTGACTGCTGCGTTGCATTACTCAACCGGCACAATAATGAAGGGATTTTAAATCTAATCATTACCTGTGATGAAAAGTGGATCCTGTACGATAATCGGAAGCGCTCATCGCAATGGCTGAACCCTGCCGAACCAGCCAAACATGCCCCAAGCGAAAATTGACTCCAAAAAAGTTACTTGTGAGCTTTTGGTGGACTAGTGCTGGTGTCGTTCACTACAGCTTTCTTAAATCTGGCCAGACGATTACGGCAGATGTCTATTGTAAGCAACTGCAAACCATTATGGAAAAGCTAGCTAGCTAAACAACCGACAGGGCGGTTTAATCGCTCTAGGTCGCTGCTGCTTCATGATAACGCTAGACCACCACTGCACAACAGACGGCTACCAAATTAGAGGAGCTTCCAATTGGAATGTCTAAGACATCCACCGTACTCTCCGGACCTTGCCCCAACAGATGACCATTTTTTTCGAAATTTGGATAACTTCTTGCAAAGGAAAAAATTCAACTCCGATGGGGCAGTCCAAACCGCCTTCAAAGATTTTATTGATTCCCGTCCGAATGGTTTTTTTAGTAAAGGGATCGATGAACTACCTATGAGATGGCAAAAGTGCATAGATAGCAATGGTACATACTTTGATTTAATAAATATATTATAATAAAAAAAATCGGCTTTATGTTCCTCCCATACTAAACGCCAATTTCATATGTAAGGACCTAATATAATTCTCTATTAAATATTGTCCATCACTAAAGTTATCAAGACGTTACGCTACTACAGATAGCGCTCTTCTCACAGCCGTAACTGGCTGCCGAAATATGTTTATAAAAAAAAAATGGCGGGTAGCTAGTTAAAAAAATACATTTCACGAAAATTTTTAAATGTAATAAAAATCGACCAAACCGACCAAACCCACTAAGCAAGAGCTCATTATGCCCGATGCGACCGCCGAGGTCCCAACCAAGCGCCGATACAACGAGACTCTCTGAACGCCGCGCCGCCTGATAAAGACGTTTTGCTTATTGAACTCCGTGAACTAATTCAATTGTAAAACTTTCTCTTCAATATACCATCTACATTGTAACCGCGAGTATCTCTCCATTCATTCCAAAGTGCTACAGTCACATCCATTTGCATACTGCTGTAGTAGTCAACGTTAGCATGCCTTCAGTTACCCACATTAACACATAATACAAGTCACATCAATATTCTTACCATTTGCAAACTAAGCTAAACGCTTGTGCTATCGAAATAGAACTAACTTGCTAGTCTGGAGTGAGGTTTGAACCCGCGACCTTTGGATCGCGAGGCGTGTGTCATAACCACAAGACCAATAAGCTGCTCGCTACAAGCTATTTATTTTACTATACCTTTTATATTCTGTTTCATTTTGCTTTGCTAATATTAACGCTTTGTTATTTTATTTTCCTTGTATTTCTCTGCTTTTGGTTATATTTTGTTATTTACTTGTAATTTTATTTTTACGTATTGCTATTTTCTTTAATAAATTGTTTTCATAAGTCACCCCAGAGACAGTGAAGTGGTTAGTGCAGTTTCCTCGCCGCGTCGCACGAGTGCTTTTGCGTCGTCAGCGGCGTAGCGAGGAAACTGTTTTAGCATTAAAAAATTCCAAACTGGATGGCGAAAGTGTAGGGCCGGTATTTGCTCGTAAAACGATCCTAGGTCTGTGGTGGGTCCCACTTCACTGGTCGATTTGGTTGGGCAGGTGGATTGATTAGGGGCAGGCCAAAGTCCTCCACACAGCTGATACACGTTTCTCATTTAATAGCTTCATCTCTGCGAGACTTCTATAAATAAATAAATTACATAATGTTCGTTATCATGTGGGATACCACACAAAACTAATTAATTAGGTAAGTTATAGTCCCTATTTGTCATTTTTTCATTCATATTTTATGATATGTGATTTGGTGGCATGTATCCAATCCAATTAACTGGGACATATCATTTATTGCCATTATTCGATAAGATATAGGCCGCTACTCAAATCATCAATACTATGAGACGATGATGGAGGAACTACGGTTTCGGTGTGGAGTTTTTGGCGTACCTATGTAAGAATTATTATTGTTACTAGCCGAACAGTCGTGTAAAAAACAAAAAAGATTTTATAGCTGAAAATTTATGAATCGAAAAAATCTATTTTACTCCCTTTATATTCTCTGTCTGCTTGCTTGCTTGCCGGCTTGCCGTCAAAAAAACATTAGATCGATTTTTGACCCTTTTTCCATGATCCAATCGAGCTTAAACTTGGCAAGTAGACTCGTGGCGACGATCAAGGAGATCTATCAAATTTTAGTTTAAAAAAATTAATAATTATATTATAATTTCGGATTTTTAGAAATTTTATTGGTTTTTTCAAATTGGAATCATTAGAAAGTTTGATTAGCAGCGGCGGCCCGATAACGTCGCGAAATATTTTCTAAATTTGAATTACTCCGTCGGTATACATAATAGGTACTTCACTACGAATGTCGAAAATCTAAATTGACTGACAAATGTTTTTAGAATTTAATCTTCAAAGCATGAAGTGTCTTATCAAAGCTCAAAGCATCTGACATTTTAGAAATATATTAAATTACTGTAAGTTTAGTGTTATGTTATACGTTACAATTCGTCTTTAATTGTTGTTATATTTTACAAAGAAAGGGAGTGTAATAAAAACTTTGTTTTCATGGGTTATTTTTTTTTAAATAACTGATTATTCGTTTAAACCTTAAGGCGCCATAGTACATGATTCACGTTTTTGCAGTGTAAAAACTCAAATTAGTGTGAAGTTTTCGAATCTTGTTGCCAAAATTACAGCTAAACATGCATTAAATTAATTTTATAATGAAAGATCCATTCATTCTTAAAGCATTTATTTAAAAAAATTCAACAAAATACTTTGTTATTATCATAAATAATATATTATCCCGAAGCCCTATTTAATCTTTCTAGCAATAGAGTTATCTTTGGTACACTTTTTCTCGAAATATTTCCACACAAAGACCATATATTTTTTTATAAATTGAATAAAAATAGTTTCATCAGAAAGTTTTGGGGGGAAACATATTATTATTTTTGGATAGGTTGTTAAATACAACGTTTTCAAAAAGATAAAAATTCACGTTCCGTCTCCTATTTTGCAACATCCAAAAAACCATAAAATGATTATATTTTTTGATTAAATTTTATATGGGTATTAAGATAATTCTATTGTCATTAATTAAAAAATATTCAAAAAAATATACCTCATGCTCAAAAAATTGAAATAATTCAGTAACAGACCCCGTTAAAAGTGAACAAATCATCTCTTTAGACGTCCACCGGACACCGGTGCTTGCGCATGAAAAGTGTTGGCTCCCGAGGTTTTATCAAAATTATTTATAAAATGCCTCGTAAGCATTATGAGAATGTTAGAAAACGAAAGTTACCATGTAGAGGAATTAGTTTAAGAAGTAGTTTGCCCCAAGAACACAGGTAAATCATTTTATAACACATTTCAAATATCGAGGTGACAGTATTCAAACAATATTTTTAGGTTAGAATACAAAAATTCTGTCAAAATTCTCTGTTTTTATCGAATGAATTGAACGTTTTTTTTTCATTGTACTTATATATTTTATTAAAACAATATAATATATACACTTTGGCCTGTATACATGTAAAATTTTGGCAATTTTTAATACTTCATTAATGATATTTTTAAGAAACTAAAAACTGTATTTCGCCTTACGTTGACGAAGTAGGGATGGGAAATTTCTTAAATCGACATTTGTACTGCGCATCGGTATACTTTGTACTGTATGATTTTAGCTTTGATTGTTAAGGATTTGGTTTATTTTTGAATTATATTTACATTATTGTATTTTATTTACATATATTATTTACATTATTACATCCGTATATTTACAATATTGTATTTATAATTTTTAGTAGGAGTCCACCCGAACCTCCTATCAAAAAAATAATGCACGAAACTTTGATTAGTGCTGATGAGACGGATAATAAATTACAGGTAATTTTAAAAATATCTTCCGCTAATTTATAAGGAATAATACTAAAAGCCCATCTCTGTCATATTACGCTGGGTACTTGGGCATTTTATTTCCTTAGTAAAACAATTAAACTTTTCAAAACATTAGGAAAACAACGAGATTAATGTTATTAAATTTTTTTTATAAATTTCGCCACCTCTTTTGACGCTTTATAACAACTTGCCTGACCATCATGTCTTATAAAATTTCCTCTGCATTTCTCACTAAACACAATAAATTATTATTTTTATATTAAATACTAATAAATATTTTTTTTAGAAAACAAATGAACCAATAGAAATAATAGGAAGACGAGTAATTGATTTCCAACACGTTTTTGAGGAACTGAAGAAAATTGGTTCTCACTGTGATCAATATGGATGCACGCTTAAAAACATTTATATATACAAAGAAATTAGGAAAGGATTTAAATCTACGTATAAAATGCAATGTAACATGTGCAATTTAAAAATGAGCTTGTCTTCGCACATTGAGTGTAATTTAGATATTAACCATGCAGCCGTATCTGGAGCTATGAGCATTGGTATAGGTTTTGCAAATTTGCAGCAATTAACTGAGACCATGGAAATACCAGCTATGACCTGTAAAACATATAGTAGAGTCCAAAATACAGTAAACGGTTGGTGGGAAAACGTCGCCTTCTCTAAAATGAAGGAAGCTGCTCTTCGTGAAGCAGACTATGCAAGAAGTATAGGAAATGTCACTGAGGACGGGACCCCACTTATAACTGTAGTCGCTGATGGATGCTGGTCTAAGAGGTCATATGGTACAAACTATTCTGCTCTGTCAGGTGCCGCAGCAATCGTTGGTCACCGATTTGGAGAGGTATTGTATATGCAGGTAAAAAATAAATATTGCATGGTATGTGCGCGAGCTGAAAACATGAATGCTCAAGTACCACAACATACTTGTTATAAAAATCATTTCGGCAGCTCAACAAGTATGGAGTCAGAAATTCTTGTAGAAGGATTCAAAACGTCTCTCGATACTTATGGGATCATTTATTCAAAGCTAATTGCGGACGGCGACTCTAGTACATATAATAAAATATTAAAAGCGAGACCATACAGAAATATTTTGGTAGAGAAAATTGAGTGTAGAAACCATCTTTTACGGAATTTTTGTAATAAACTTCGGAAATTAACAACCGACACTCACTATCCCATAAAGTTACGTAAAATTCTTCTCGGTTCACTAAAGCGTCTAAGAACAGGTGTCCGTTGCGCAATAACATATCGGAAAAATGAAAACGTCAATCTATCGGACAAAATTAATAATTTAAATAGGGATATCGTAAACGGTCCCAGGCACGTATTTGGAGATCACACGTTTTGTGGAGACAGAGGATATTTTTGTAAAAGAGCAGAAAACGAAGAAATAAATAACGTACCAGAATTTATTGAATATAAATTATGGGAGAAAGTTATGAATGTTGTATCATCACTAGCTGCTAATTCACGAAGTTTGATATGTGATGTCGACAGTAATGTGGTTGAAAGATTCAACAATATTCTGGCGAAAGTTGCGGGAGGAAAAAGAATAAATTATTCATTAAAACAAGCATATCAGAGCCGGTGTTCTTTAGCAGTTGTTCAATTTAATACGAGAAGACCTCATTATTCTATGCATAAAAATGTTTTTGGTGAAAGTCCTGGCTTTTGGTCTAAAAGAATGGAGTTGAGTCGCCAAAGAAAGCAGTCCCGAAATCTAAAGAGAATCAAAAGGAAAATAATTATGAAAAACATTGAACAACTTACGGATTTGGATTACGGAGATAATGCAGTTAAGCCGGACATGGATAATGATGCTTTTTTTGAAGCTAAAAATAGATTCCTAGAAACATTAAAAATGACAACAGAAGATCGTTTACATCTAGAAAAATCGACTATTTTACAGTCCCATTCAGGAAAATGGATGGAAATTCGAAGAAATCGATTAACAGCCTCTTGGTTTGGTAAAATTTGTAAAAGGAGATCTAACATTAGCTGTGGCCCCTTAGTTAAAAATATGCTCTTCGGCCAACACTTAAATGTCCCCTCAGTTCGTTATGGAAAATGTCACGAAGCGCAGGCATTAAATCAACTTTCTTTACAAGAAAGTGTAGAAATTTTGAAATGTGGCTTATACCTTGATGATTGTCATCCATTTTTAGGTGCTACACCAGATGGAAAGGTTAAAAACAATACAATCATTGAAATAAAATGTCCGTACAGTGCAAGAGGAATGCATGCAGATATTGCTGTAAAAGAAAAGAAAATAAGATTTTGGAATTTGAGAAAAAATGGCGATTTTGAAATAAATACAAAACATGACTGGTATTTTCAAATTCAGGGACAGTTACACATAACTGGATGTGACTTTGTATTTTCGCAATATGGACAGGACCAAATTTTCCGCTAAAAGTGGAGCGAATAAAACGTGACGATGATTTTTTCGGAAAAATGCTTCTTAACCTGGAAAAATTTTTCTTCGATTGTTATTTACCAGAACTTCTTGATTCTAGACACGAGCGAGGTATGGAGATACGAAATCCTTCTTATATAACCGAAGCTATCGAGATAAAATTAAAAAAGTCTTTGGAAAACGTAACCACAAAGTGTCGCAAAAAACTTTTGATGTAGGAG
>JADDOH010019244.1:0-24458 GCA_016648135.1 Agrypnia vestita
TACTTCTAAGAAAGATACATCATTACGGATTAGACCACAATTTATTAAAATTCTTCGCATCATACTTGAAGGACAGATTCCAATATGTATCTATAGAAGACAAATGTTCTACAGTTTTCCCAGCATACTCAGGAATTCCGCAAGGATCAATCCTTGGTCCCTTACTGTTCTTGATTATGATAGACGATATACAAGACAGGATAAAATCAGGGAAATGTGTGCTGTTTGCGGATGACCTGAAAATTTATGCTAAGATTACGAGTATGCGTGAATGCATTAATTTACAAAAAGACAGATGCGTTAGTGGACTGGATTGAGGAGAACAATCTGCACTTTAATATAAAAAAGTGTGCATGTCTTACTTATAGCCGTTCAGTAACACCAATAAAGTTTGATTATACGATCAATAAAGAAAAAATTTCACAGTTTCATATAAATTGTACTGCCACATGCATATCCATCTCTTTAGACGGACCGAGAAAACTGATGGTCCATCTTAGTGTGAACGGGCGCTAATTGTGTGAAAGAACTAGAATGTATGAATGTAGGAGCGAAAATGAGCAATTTGATTGTATGCTGTTTACTGTACGCTGATGATGCAGTATTAATGGCAAATAGCGAACAATACTTACAGAGTCTAGTAAGCAGGATGTATGATGTATGCAAGGAAAGTGACCTTATTATGAATGCAAATAAGCCAAAAGTGATGGTATTCGAGAAGGAGGAAAGCAAGACAATTTGTGAAATACTAATAGGCAATGGATGTTTGGAACAAGTAGTGTACGATAGAAGAGAGAATGTTGAGAAAGATATCGAGAGGAGAATGACTGCGGGGAATAGGGTGAATGGTGCTTTGAATAAAATAATTTCTAACAGAAATATTTCTACCGAGGCAATACTAGTGGTACATAATGGAGTTCTGGTACCGACACGGAAGTGAAACCTGGAGCTGGCAGAAGAGGAACGAAAGTATACTTAATGCAATGAGATTCCTTAGACGTATGTGTGGCAAATCCATTTATGTTAGAGTAAAGAATGAAGATATTAGGAATTAATGTAAAGCTGATCTTAGCATAATTAATAGAATTAAAAAGGGGTTGCTCAGATGGTTTGGGCATGTTGAGCGAATGAATGAGGAAAGAATGGTAAGAAGGATATATAATGCAAGTGTTGATGGCGCCAGAAAGAGAGGGCGACCGCGGAAGTCGTGGCGTGACCAGATTAACCAGATGCTGAAAGATGGTCCCGTTAGAAGCCTCAAAAACATTGCATGCGAAGATGTATGAATGTGGCGCTCTATCCTCTCTGTCTTTGGTGATAGAATGTTTCTAAGTCTAATAAAAATATGTACATATATATAATTTTTAACAAATATCTCTTTTGACCATAGAGCTTATATGTGACTCCCATTTCATACTATAACTAACTAATTAACCATCACGCCGTTCCACCGCAGGGGTAGACAGAGAGGATAGAAGGCCATATTCTTCTATCTTGGCACCTACTTTTGCTTCAGCTACATTCACAACACATCTTCTCATACAAGTTTTACGGTTGTTGAGACTTTTAACAATGCCATCCTCAAACGTTTGTAGTATCTGACCATGCCAGGTCTTTCGCGGACGCCCTCTATTCCTGCTGCCTTCAACACTCGCCTAATATATTTTCTTAACCATCCTTTCCTCGCTCATACGTTAAACATGACCAAACCATCTCAGCCCTCCTTTTTTTATTGTCTACCACACTGCAGCCAGCAATACATTCACTTCTAATTTGTTCATTCATCTCTCTATCGACCAAAGATTTTCCACACAAGCGTTTAGGTGACCGCATTTCCACCGCATACTATTATGTATCTATTAAAATGCCAAGATATTCTATTTCATGCATTTTTTTTATCGACATGCAAGTTTTATGGTTAATGTTATGTGCGACGAATTATAATATTAAAATCTGATGGAAGATCACAGCGGCTTATCGGAAATGTGAATATAATATGTTTTATCACTCAATGATAAGATAACAGAGTCGAACCAGTTTTTTAACTTATTTTATCTTTAACATCAAAAATTAGATCTGTAATATTGTGTTGTAATTTTCTAAATTATAAAATAGCTGCCTTTGTAACTAACCTATGTAATAGTGCTCATTTATTTGCTATTAAGTAAACAATTAACAATTCTTATGTTATCATTCTATAAACATTATCTGTGCCCAGTGACTGTAGATTAGTTTATTTATTAATTTCCGAATATACCTGTACCAGTATATATATTGTACATGCCGCTTCCTAAATACAAATTTACTTATTTATAGCCGACACTAGGGAATTCAATCCCGATCCTGCGAGATCTCGAGGCATTTTACGAGATCAATCCCGAACCGATAAATCGGACGAGATTATCGGGATTATTCTTTATGTTTTGTATGTTTAATCACGTACATCTATAGAGCTTTTAGTAAGTATTTAGCTTTTAGTAAGTATATAGAGCTTTTAGTAAGTATTTATGTCACGTTCAAATAATGAAAATAGCTTTGAGTAATATTTGCTATATTTTATCAACCTAATATAGAAATAAAAACTACTACTAACTTTACTGCATTGACTGATTGGAAAAACGACTTCAAAAATCTTTAATGCGATGATTAATAATGAACATTTTATTAAAATTGCTGATATAAAAATGCAAGGTATTGTCGTTAATTACTTACTATTCAGCTTTATAAAAAAAAAACACACAAAAGTATTCAGGATCCCGATCCATAGGGATCCCGTGGGATTGGAAATTCTAATCTTTGCATCCCGAAAGGGCAATCCCGACTCGGGGTTGCATTCCCTAGCCAACACCCATGAAATAGTAATAACGACTTGTATCAAAATAAAAAAAAATTATATTTGCCCTGCCATCAGTTAAACTTTAAACCCTGGCAATCGAGCGGAACATGAAATGGTTCGCATTTTTGCTAAGTTCTACATGTACCGTATTTTTGACGGGTAATGCAGGCTCAGCGATAGCGACATCGCTTCTTCCTTCGGATTTGGAAAATGGACGGGGGTTCAAGCCCCGTCTCCAGCCGTTTAATTTGGGACTGGACAGACGGTGAAATTATTATGTTTGATATATGGGAAATGAATAAATAATTATGTACTAGTATGAAAACAAATTAAAGAAATGATTATTTGTAAAAAGGACTTGGTTATTTATAATAATTAATTTACTATTATTACTTTTTATTAGTAGGTACATAATTATTTTTTCGTTTCCCATATACTATTTTTATATTTTTTCTGTCTGTATTTTGATTTTTGATTTGTTAGAATACATTGTATCCTGACCGTTGGCCCTGAAACATGTTGATATTTTCAATAAATAAGTGGTGAAAACAAAGTGAATTTACTTCCTAATGTGCCTGTACAACAATGTAGAACCATACTATCTGATTTGCTGACCAATTGCTACTTGCTGAAAGACTTTAATGACGATCTTTCCCAAATGTTGAATATTCGTCTTAACCAAAACAATTTTAACCGTTGCGCTGCGATCGTTTGTGTCGAAAATTGCAGCGCAGCGAAAAAGCGCTGCGAGTTTCAGTGCTCCGTGGGAGTGGACGTACTCTAACCTCGCGCGTAATTTGTAACGAGATTGCATTCTTATACATTTAAAAATAACTTTTTACCGTTTTTTTTATATTATTTAAAAAAAAATAACCATGTCACGTGAAATGAAAGCCTTTATTGCCGTCTTACTCGAAATGGAGATAACGAAAAGGTCAACAACTAATAGTTATTGGATAAAAAATACCCTACACATACCATGGTTTAGGATAATGTTTTCAAGGGATAGGTTCCAACTGATTTTGAAGTTTTTTCACTTGGTTGATAATAGGTTATGACCCATGTGGCAGGTTTGATGTGCTTGTCAAACATGCAAACACTGTATTTCAGCGGCAATCAACAATTATCCACTGACGAGTCGTTAGTTGGTACTCACTGCCATTTTGCTATAAAACAATACGTTCCAAAAAAAAAAACACCATAAATGGGGGATACCGAAAAGGAGTGGATGAATCATAAAAATAGCGTGTCAACACAACCACCTTCATCAAACAAAAAATTTCCGCTGGAAAAATTACCGGGACGTAACTTACGCCAGTGCGCGGTGTGTAGCAACAGACGGAGTGGGGTAAAGCGATCCCGCCTTCTTTGCGTTCGGGCCTACACGCTATTTGTGCGGCAAAACATAATTGTTGAACTATTCTTTTTAATTTTTTTTATTTTCAAAAAGAAATAAAATACTTACAATAACATATTTTATGTTTATTTTTCATATTCATCTCAATAAACATTTTTTTTTTGAAATGCAAAAAGAATTAATAAAATTAATTGATATGTGTATAAATTAGTGTTTTATTTGACACCATTATTTTTTCCTCTAAATTAATCAATATGTATGTATACAGCGATTTTAATTTATTTTTGCAAAAATTGCATAGCACTAAAACGGTTAAATTTAATGACGTCATATATAAACTGAAGAGTTACCGATGGGTTTACCTATGAGCCCTCTTTTTACTGACATATTTATGGACCACCTTGAGAACAATATTTTTAGTTCAAACTCACCCCTTTTAAAATATGTATTAAAGTAGAAACAATGTATTGACAATGTATTTTCTATATGGAAAGGTACTTAACTCCTTCTTATTCCCCTTAAATTATTCCCATTAAATATCCTATTTACAGTAGAAACAGGTACAAAATGCAACTTAAATTTCCTAGAAGTAACACTGTCATTAATAATAAATTCAATTTCAATATTTCGGTACTGTCACGGCAAATGGTTATAGATGTTCCAAAAAATGTTCCAAATACTATATTCTTTAATGTGGTAAAAGGATAAGGCTGCAACTCAAACATTTATCGAGTTTTTATTATTTTACAATAGTTTGATGTAAAGACTTTTTCAAAAATGATGTAAATCTTTTAATAAATTCGCATAAAAGTTCTCAGTGTCCGTTGGTAGTCCGTGAGTCTTGTTTTCGGTTATTATTATCTTTTTATTTCACACTTATTGCGAATCATATATCATATGAAAGACTTTGTTTCGTAGATTATGACTTTGGAAAGTTATCAATAAATCTCTGTTCACTCTAAATTTGTGTTCAAATCACCTTGCCTCATTGAGTGCCGATCCGCACTCGCAATGATTTCAAATGTTTTTTATTCAGTTTTCGGCTGTAAAATCTACCGAAATATGAAATAAAACAAACAAAACCCCAATGTAAGTTCAGTATTTTATTTTATAATCATTGACCTTAGGTAAGGCAATACTTAGTATGACCAGTCGAAAGAAATTGTTATAGTATAAAAATTTACAGTGGTAATGTGATAAACAAATACTTATAAAAACATTAGTTACATATCTTTAAGAATTTTTTTTTAAAAATAAATTAGCGGAGTTTAACCACGAGTTTTAATCGAAAACAATCAAGTAAAATTAATTTAGTGCGGCACACAGCACAAGAAACGCGTGCGCCCAGTTACTGGGACAATCCCGGTGGCCAGTCAGGGCGGCCGACTGTTGGCGGCGTACATTGCTTTATATTTTAGTCTTTCACGCTCTTAATAATCTAAATTTACCAAGATTTTATGTATTATGTTAGTCAAAATAACATTGATATCTACGAGCCAGTGGACCGTCGCTAGTTACCACACCGATGATATGTTTTTTAACCGGACGTGTGCCAAACCGCAGATCTGCGCTCCCTAGACAGGTATGCGAAATCGGCGTATTTTACCTGCGTTTATAAATTTTTAAAGCTTATTCTTTGTTGTATCTCAAGTTTTTGAATGAATGAACGAGTTATATTTGTCAAGTAACCTCATTTGCCGCGCAAACTGGACAAAAAATCATTCCAAATGTCGTCTTCGAACCGTGCATTAATTGTGTTATTTATCTGTTAAAAATGTGTTATTTTTAAATAGAAAAGTTTTAACATTAAATATTTTTATATTCTTTGATATATTTAGAACGAAAATATTGAAATACGATATCTTATTGGATTCACCTTTACCCCACAATGAAAACTGACGTTGTAAATTTTTTTATGTGCATTATTCCGGATGTTTAAATCTGTATACACTTATTTATTTATTTATTTTGAGTATTCACAAGTTCACAGTACAATAAATCAAAGAAACACCTTGAAATATCCTACTGGAGCTCAATTATGAACGACTCAATATATCAATATAATTTCAGATCTTAACGCTAATCTTACCAATTATATAAGAAATAAAACAAGAGAAAAGTGAAATAAACAAAGTATGACAACAGCAATAAACAAAGTATGAAAACTGTAATAAAAGCAATAAATCAAGAAAAAAGTGAAATAAACAATGTAAGAAAACAGTAATAAAAGCAATAAATCAAGAGAAAAGTGAAATAAACAAAGTATGAAAACAATTTTTAAATTAGTTTTTAAAACAACACTAGTATTTAAAACAACAACTTATGACCAAAATGCCCGATCAAAAAAAAAATTCTCTTTCTAGTTTGGTATGTGATTATTAGTGTATTTTATACGTACCTAAGAACAAATTTGTCGTCTGCCCGTCGCTGTAACTTCGTCTGGAATATCGTTCAAAAACATTCCAATTGGAATTCTTTCAGGGTTTTTAAAATTTTATTTAACTTTTATTGAAACTAATGAATTTTTCGTAATCGATATAAGTTACCGTAATGATACTTCAACGTTTTGTAAAAAATGAGTCAGAAATATTGAAAAAAAATGACAACTTTGATATTGCATAACTCTATAAAAATACAAGTTTATGAATATACAATATAATGATTCTCCCGCACATAGATTATTGTTCCAGTATATTATTTATAAGCAACAAAGGAATGCTAATGAAACTTCAAATAGTAATGATATTGAAGTGTAACAATAGGAGAACCAAAATAAAAAAATATTGAACGACCTAGGACTAGAAACAGTAAATCAAAGAATAAAGTATAATATATTGGTACAAATATTTAAAATTAAACACGGATTAGTATCCAAATACTTTGATGACAGGATGAAGCTGAATAGGGATTTTCATTCTTACAATACAAGAGGAAGCGACAACATAAGACTGCCGAAGAAAAAGAAAAACACCTCATAAAATTGTATGATGTACAAAGGTCTAAAAACCTTTGATAGCCTGCCATAGATAATTCAAAACACGGTGATTATAAGGTTTAAACAGGAGTGCAAAAATTTTATTGTATAAACATTTAAATCACTAGGTGGAATGCAATATGTTTGAGTGAAATCGTGTACAACATTATGTGTGGAACTAAATAATTAAGATAAATAAAATAAAGAAATAACTATCCAAATTAGGTCATGGTTCCTCAAACATTTTCGACTCATAATCACGGCGGGAATCTACCTGCAAAGTGTTGTGGACTAGCTCAGTTACACCCTGTATATAATAGGGCTTAGCAAAGATGAGAACCAACATTTTGTCATTTGTGGCGTGTTGCAGCTAGTTTAAGTATAAATTCAATAAAAACAAATTGCCTGTATCGCGCACATTCAAAATGGACGTCTGGCAGCCCTGTAGCTAAAATCTAATGGCTGACTGCTGTCTTATAGGTGGCTGACAATAGGCTTTTTTAAAAGCCAACTACTTATTTATTTACTTTGTGCTGCAAAACGGTAATTTCTCATAAAAGAATTATTTTGATTACGTAATATGGTTAGGCTAATTTTAAAAAGCTAAAAACATAATAAAAATGAAATTGCTGTTCTTTAATACATGTGTTTTCTAAACCACCTTTAAAAATGAACTCGCAATGATTTGCCAAAGATGACTTTTTAGTAAAATGGCCAACTATTAGCACATCCACCTTATATGTTAAAAGGAATATTGCAAAAAAACTCCACATTAAAAAATAAAATATAGAGGTATCATTACCAGTTGCGAAATCTATGTATACTAAATAGTTAATGAGAAAAAACAAACAAACAGATGTCTCTAGCATTGAAATATATGAAATATCTTACCATTGAAATATATGAAATATTCCTTCATTTCGAACATATAATACATATACAGAACTTTCAATTTTGATAATGCGTGGATGTTCTTACGATGGAATTGGTGAACGTTGCATTGTGTAGAGTGATCACTTAAGCCAGCTCATTTAGGTTTTAAGTTCTGAGCCAACGTATACAAGGCTTACATCCACGTTTCTCATATATAAACAGATTCGTCCCTGTGAGTATAATTAATCATAATTAATTAATCATCCCTCTGGGGACAAAATCTAATTATATTCTACGTTGAAATCAGGACACTCAACTATACCGCGGATACTTACTCTCGAAAAGATCGGCTATGGACCCCGTAATCTTCAATTTAGTCTAAAACAAGCGTTTGAAAAAAACTGGATTCAAACCGTATAGTACACATTTATCCAATTTTCCTTTCTTTCATCTGTAACAGTAACACCAGGCGCGCACTTCACTTAACACAGAATTAATCAACAGTGAACTACTCACCGGGGCGCTGGTCGTCCTTCCCGGAGTTCTCAGAGCACTCCCGCTTCATGTCTGGGAGCTTAATGTCCATCTCCGTGTAGGGCGCTTCATCGCCTGCTCCTTCATCGCTGCTGCCGGCTGCAGACCCTGGCTCGGCTTTCCCGGAGTACTCCGAGCATTCCTGCTTGATGTCCATCTCCGCGAAGGGCGCTCCACCGCCCGCTCCTTCATCGCCGCTACCGGCTGCAGACCCTGGCTCGGGCGTCGTGGCGTATTCCTGCTTGATGCCGGGGAGCCTCATGTGCATCTCCATGCCTGCTCCTTCATCGCCGCTTTCGGCTGCGGACCCTGGCTCGGCCTTACTGGAGTTCTCCGAGCACTCCTGCTTCATGACGGGGAGCCACATGTATCCTTCATCACCGCTGCCGGCTGCAGACCCTGGCTCGAGCTTGATGGCAGGAACATCCTGGTCAGCACCGTCCATGATCACTCGTTGCCTTACAGATAACGAGACACGCGGTTAGCAAATGACTGTCAAAAGTGTCAAACGATAGTAACTAGTGATGGGTCCGCTCTGTACTAACTACTACAATGTAGTACTACATTACATTGGAGTCTACACTTCACACCTTTTGAAGTGTAGTGCACACTACAAACTACACACACTTTAAAGTTATTGAAAGTATATATGTACTTCAAATACTACACTTCATTTCAAAGCGAACACTGCAAAAGTACTACAAAACACTGCGAAAGTACGAGCACATACTTCGAATAGTACATTTTTTATGTAAAATTTTTGGTCGATGTAGATAAATGAAGAAATTTTTGGAAATCGAAAAGAAGGTTTGAAAAATTTTGGGACCGATCGAAGAAATCTCTGGTAACTGAAACAACCCTCCCCCTCCCGCGGTTTGAAAAATTTTGGGATTGAATGAAGGAATCTGGTTGGTGACCTTTTTTTTAGGTCGCCAAATATTATTTTACAGAAATATTTCGATATATTCATGTATTTTTCCGGGGGCCTTTTTTTTTTAGTCATCAAACTTTTTATTTGGGAAAAAATATAATTACTCCACTAGTACTTCAATTCTGTAGTACAATTACTTCACTTCGTATAGTTTTTACTACAAATGTAGTGTACACTTTGTAGTCTTCAAACTGATGATCGTGTGTGTGTTGTAGTCTTCATCTGGAAATGTAGTTTTTCCCTTCGCTAGTGTCAAACGACTCAGTGTTGCCAATAGCGCTTGGCCTAATATCGCCGTTTCTCATACATAAAATAGCCTAATGTAGCCGAATTTCAGTTGCAGTAGCCTAAGGCCCGGTTGTTTCAAGTTCGATCAAAGTAAGCGGTCGATAAAAGCATAGATTTTTACGAAAACGGATCGTCTGATTGGTGGAGAACGTAAAAATTTCAGTTTAAACTCTACGCTTACTTTGATCGAATTTGAAACAACCGGGCCTAAAGTAGCCCAAACGCCAAAATATCAATATGAATAAAATAAAATGCAATTTTTTCAATTTATTTAAAACATATTTAAAATGTATTGATAAATAGGCCTAAGTCTATAGTTAGTTAGTTAGTCTAATATAAAACACCGTAAAGCATGTATCTTAAAGGAAAGTAAAGTAGGTAAATAGGTAGCATTTAAAAAAAAATAAACAAAAATTAAGAATAAGAAACAAAATAAAGAAATATAATGTTCAAATGAAAAAATAAAGATTATGATTATTCCGATTCGTCTTCTGCTAGCAATAATAAGGAATCAACAAGACTTACGCCGTCGTCAGCAGTATTAGGTATAGTTGCTGTGCTAGTACTGGGGCAAGATCCACCGGAGACGTACATTTTTCTACCAGCGTGTAAACTAACCATGTGATTGCTTGGTTAAAATTTGTTGCCACACATCGGTACAGTAGCCGGCAAACATCTTAAAAATTTTCGGCCTAGTGGGGGGAAGTTTGCGCATGTACCATTCCACCAACGAGACCCAAAATTTGTCTTCTACGTATTCCCCCACTACGCCCAAAAATTTCATGAAGTTTGCCGGCAACTGTATCAGCATGGGTAGTTGCACGCGATTCCTTAATTTTGTTTTAATTGTCCCCATTACTGAAAATTCTTTCAACGACAGCATTACTGAAAGGAAATGATTGGCATCGTATTGTATTTTTTTCTTAATTATTTGCGATTCGGCTAATTTAAATAACTTGTCTCTGAACATCTCAGCTAATCTAAAAGGCGACTGGCGTAGGCAACACTGCGAAATGATAGTGACGGGTCTGCTCTGTACTAAGAATTACAATGTAGTACTACATTATAGTGAAGCGCCGCACACTTCATACGTTTGTAAGCGTACTGCACACTAAAAACTACACACTTACAATTAATTACTCCAAATTGCACACTACAAATTTTAAACATTACACACCTCAAATTGTACACTTCAAATTATGTCGAACTTCACACGCTTCAATTTTGTGATAATTTTTGGCCATACAAATGTATGAGCTAAATAAGGAAATACTTGGAAACCAAATCAATCCCCCTTCATGGTTTAGAAAATTTTGAGACCGAATGATAAATTGCCTGGAAACAGAAACAATTTCCCCCCCATTTCAACATTTTGTAGCAGTACACTTTTCAAGAAGTAGAGTCCGTTCACTTTAGGAAAGCCACTTGCATTAGTGTGAGTAAAGCCATGTATTCACTAGGGGACAAATTGTCCCTCAACAGCACGCGCGGCATAGAGTCTACGTGACGTTGCAACGTCGTGCACTGTTCCGCGACGTCGCGCACAATATAGCGCGGCATTTCTACGTGCCGTAGCAACGTTGCCATGCGCACGGTACCCGAGCGAGCTCATTGCAACATTACGCGGAGCGTCAGTACCACGTGGTATGTTTACAAGTGAAAACGCGTGCGCTGTATCTGTCAAGATGACAATGTGGCGAAACGAAATTGTTCTTGAACTCATCGAGCTGTATCGATCGAAGATCGCATAGAATGTCCGTCCTTCTTTCTCTTTGCAGTAAATAATTTCGCATTCTCCTCTTACGTTTCGATAAACTCATTAACATAAACAGATACGCAGTTGTCATAACCTCATAGGGCGACATTTCCGCGACATTTGTGTGGAAAACAATAATTATTTGCAAAAAGGACCTTGTTTTTAATAATATTCAATTTACTACAGTAAAACCTCGTTAATTTGAAATTGCGACCCAAAAAAAATATTTCGAATTGCGCGGAACCCCGTTTTCGCCAAATGAGATGCAGCTGTCATCATAACATCATCGGGTGACATTTCCGCGACAAAATATGCGAGTCCCGGTATGTACACGTCAAATGACCGAGTCATTGTCCCCGAAACATGAGCGTAGATGTTGATGCGACATGCCGAGCGGAATGTTTCGCGATTTGTCCCCTAGTGAATACATGGCTTAACAGTGCGATTATAAACACTCGTAATATTATTTTTTTGAGTAAATGACAAACGCAAAAATAAATTTAAATATTATTTTAGTTTCTAAACCTAAAATAAGCACAGGTACAAGTATTATATAAACTCACTCCGTTTTCAAAATTAATATGATTTCGACAATTTTATTAAATAAATGGCACTATGCTTTTTTAAATAAACTACTCTTAATTAGTTTTTTCAATACTTCAGTTTGTTGAAAAAACTAATGAGTCATTACCAACTATATCACATGTCATGGGTATTTATCATTAATCCAAATATATAACTCTGTACGTAACAATGTACGTCACCAAGGCTATCAGAATGCTCAAATAATAATGTGATATATATATATATATATATAATAATAATGAGGTATAAGAAGCAAAAAAGCATAATTCTCTTTTTAATAAAGTCCATCATTAACGTTATCAAGACGCTACTCTAGATAGCGCTGTTCTCCAAACATTAACTGGCGGCCGAAATATTTAACAAAAGCACGTCATTTTTAATGAGTTATAGCCTGTTTAAAATAATTTATATATGAGCAGGAATAATAATTATTGTAGTTAAAATGGTTTTAAAATCTTATAATTTATTTTAATCAATAAGATAAACTATTGTCGTCTGTATCGGACTACGAATTCTCATCTAAATTTACATTTAATTGAACAAAGAAAAGAGCACTTCGCGTGACTGCCAGTGTGATACTGAAGTGGTCTATGGAGTAGCTTTAAAAAAGTACCTTTAGCTAGCTTTAAAAGTAGATTTAAAAAATAACACTACATAATTTACGTGTTACAGAGGGTATCACTCATACTAATGCTATTTGCTTTCATAAAGTGAACAAACTCTACTTCTTTTAGAGATACAATTTTGTAGTACTACAATGATTTCACTTCGTGTAGAATATTTTGAGTATGTCCAAATTTTTCAGAACACAGTATTAATCAAGATATATTATAGATATGTCATCTTAAGCCAATCGTACGATAAGTTGTAAGCCCTATGAACACCCAAAAACTTCCATACCTACTTTCCCATGAAAAAATATAATTTCGTCTCTGTGAGACAATGTAGTTTATTGAAGTAGATGAAGTGTGCAATGTTTCGGTACTACCACAAATGTAGCACACACGTTGTAGTCTTCAAAGTAGTGAACGTGTGCGTGTTGTAGTCTTCATTTTGAAATGCAGCTTTTCCTTCGCTCCAAATGATTGACACCATAGACACGAGTGGTGCATAGATGAATTATTTAATTAATTAACGATTGGCAGGTCTTTTAAAAATGTGATCATTCATTCTCCCTATGGTAATTTCACATTTTACAGATATCTATGAAAATATATGAAATAGATTCAGAAAAATAAATTATCAAAAGATATCAAGCAGGGATGCGTATGGATGGTAATATCACTATGGCTTTTCAACCTGTATATGGATAATTATTTTATGAAAGAACTGAAGGAACTAGAAGTTGGAGCGAAAATGGACAGACTCACCATATCCTGCATACTATACGCAGACGATGCAGTATTAAATGGGAACCAATTAAATTTTCGAATCAAATCACTCAAGTAGTGAAGTACCTATTTACATTTCGTATTCATTGCTTTTTTTAGTCATCCTTTTGACAAAAACGGAAAATGGAATGTATAAACAGGAATCTGTAAGAAATCTACTCAGAACAGAGCAGAAGAAAACATTAAGAGCCTAATGAATAATCCCGACATTTGGAAAGCCTCAGACTTCTCTGTTACATTGGAATTTTACTAGCGCAAAATAATTTATGAAGTTAAATAGAAGTATAACTTCATTTATACAACTTCACAAGAATGTGGTGCATTCAGGATAAAAAAGAGTTTAATTTTCTTTGTAACGCAAGTTGCGCACAATAAAAATTAAACTCGTAAGAAATGTATTCGATTGAAATTATTATTCCAGTAATATAAATGTAGCGGTACCTACCCGGCTGGCTCGCGCCGTTTACCTACCTGCCTCCGAGCGACGACGCTTTTTTATTGGGTTAACATGAACAACGACTGCGGCTGAGCTGTCGCCTGATATGTGTGGAGTCATATTAGATGCCATGCACCAGTCTCGATCCGTCCCAGGTAATTTACTCATTAATGCGCTGTAACCTGTACAACTTATTTGCTCCCGGAGCATATCCCCGGTCGAGAAACAAAAATCAATTTTCAAACACTCTTTCATTCCATCGACCACGAACCTTACCTACGTAAATAACGTATTGTCGATCGTCTTGAATCGAGTAGCAATCATAAATATTGGCTGGGAGATAATGTAACGGTATGATGGGACAGGAGGCACTCACCTTATTCTTTCTTCGGATCGCTGGTTCTCCATTTCTCCTGTCGCTCTTTACCATCCCAAACAGCAAGCGGCGAGGTGTTTTACGTAGCAGTAGGTTAACACTCGCGTGATTCTGTAAATCTTTTGTTTTACAATTAGCGGTACTTTCTCGATAGGCGGTAGGTGTTAATTTGCGGTCGCGTTTACAGCGGTCGTTGCGTTGGCGGCGTTTTTCGAACTACTGAGCGGCCCTGTGCTTGCGGGTGGTAGGTTGCGGAGCGGGGAGAGGGGATACATTAAACCGAGTTCTCACGCGCTACAAGGCGCTAACAAATATGCTTGTAGCGGTCCTGTGGATTTAAGCGGGAGAACGAATCCCTCAACCGCGTGAGCGGTACATCTCACACCCAAAAGACTTACATTCGTCCTGCAGTGGAAACTGAGTCTAGCGGCTCCAGTGTGTATATTTGATTCGTACTTACGGTTGGAATCTGCTTACTCGGAACTGCCGGGTCGATGCGGGGAACCGACTTCAATCTACGAAATGAGACACTTACGTATGTGCAACGATTGACAATGGATTTATTCAGTAAGGGTCAAAGCTCATCTCATGTGTGGTTTTAGTTAATTGATCCTAAGTTACGCGAGTCTAGAGCGAGTTAGTAAAATATCGGGACGCGCGGCGCTAATCCAAGTTTGTGACAATTCGCACTCCCGATGCGAGATACGCGATTCAAGATGCACGCGAGCGGACGGCCGGGTTGGGAATGGCTTCATCGCCCTTCCGCTCGCTCTCGTCGGCGCCAGTGCCCTCGGACGTCAGATGTCGCCCGAGTGTCGATTCCGCCACATGCTCAATTAAAAAGTTGACGAATGATTGAATTGAAAATTTTAACTGTTTGTTGAATTATGATTTTAGGTGTGTGTTTGAATTAATCATGACCGCGCCTTTAGGCCCTCAGACACTACAACGTTTAAAGAACTCTGTGCAGGGCTTGGGCGTGAGACTCTAAAGAAAGATGGGATGCAGCGGCTCGGGGAGTTGGACCATCTTCCCCTCAGAATCGATTCGGAATAAGGGAAGAGGTGGTCCTCCGGTGCTTGACCATTTTGCGATGCGGATGGTCTCGGGTCTTCATAAATGGGTCTTGAACGGAAGAAAACATTAAAAATGTACAATTTGAGGTTGTCCAAATTTTTCAGAACGGTACTGGATTTTTGTGGAATGGAATGAACTGAATGAAAATACTGGTCTAAAAAGGAGTTTAAAAAATTTGAAATGATATTTCAGGCGCATTCTAGTGTAATTCGGCAAGTAATAATTCGGAAGAATCTCACTACACATATAAAGGATATTGCTTAAAAAACCCAAAAATCATAAAATAGACATCTCACGCCTGTGGTCATTTAAGGGGAATGAAAAAGCTTTGGACGCAGGCCGCGCCAAGGATTGTTGCAACACATATTCAGAACATATCGTATAATTTAAATATGTACAACTTCCAAAAATTTAATAGACATGGTATTCTAACATGGGTGGAAATGGTGAAAGTTACATTGTGTGAAGTGATCACTTAAGCTAGCCGCACCATAGGTCGTAAGCCCAAAGACTTCCATACCTACTCTCCCATAAAAATATAATTTCGTCTTTGTGAGATATCTATAATATATTGATTGATTAAAATTGTAATGAATAATCCCGATATTAGGAAAACCTCTGAATTTTTATATACTATTGGAATGTTGCTGGCACATATTTTTTTTTTTCTCATTATAAATATGTGCCTATGCGTGAATAAATTTTGTAAAATTAATTATTTGATTTTCCACTATGATTTTTTTAACATTTTCAAGAACATATACAGATGTTTTTTTCCCTTTTTAACACCTAAAGCCCGATGCCGTGATGCGCGGGATCCCAGAGGGGCGCCGACCACCAGAGAGATGGAGAGAGAGCTGGACGTCCTCGTCACAAGACCAGGACTGACCTGTCGACATATATCAAGGATCTAACAAAAGAAGAAAAATATATATGTCTAATACGCACATTTTGTTTCATATGCTCGTTTTATTTTTAAGTGCATTTTCAACAAGAAATCCGTTCATTTTTCCCAGTGTGAAAAATCGAGTTTTAGATGTGTTTTATGACCGTAAAGATAAATGAATTACGAACAGTATTTTTTTCTTTATTTACATTTAATACAACTCATGTCATGCGCATATTTGATTTTATGTAATAATTCTATTTTTTATTTTGTGATGTGTCGAGTGTTCCTTCTTCAACTTGGTAATATTTCTGTTTTCTACATTCTCTGGAAGATTTTTGAAACATGGATACAATTTCTCTGTTTTATGTGTTTTTTTTGCGCTTGATTTCTGATACGAATAATTGAAAAGAGTTTTCCCCAGTGTGCTTACGCATATGTATTTTTAAGTGTAATTTCCAATGGATTGAGTAATTTCACTGTGAACATGACGAAGGTTTTTCTCCAGTGTGCTTAAGTACATGTACTTTGAAGCTTGATTTCCGACTGCATGAATAATTGCACTGTGAACATGCAAATTTCTTTTTCCCAGTGTGCTTACTCATATGTTCTTTTAAGCATGATTTTTGACTGCATGTATAATTGCACTGTGAACATGAAAAAGGTTTTTCTCCAGTGTGCTTAAGTACATGTACTTTTAAGCATGATTTCCGACTGCATGAATAATTGCATTGTGAACATGCAATTTTTTTTTCCCCAGTGTGCTTACTCATATGTTCTTTTAAGTATGATTTCTGATTGCATGAATAATTGCACTGTGAACATGAAAAAGGTTTTTCTCCAGTGTGCGTGTAAGTATGTCTTCTTAGATCTGATGTCGTATTGCATGAATAACTGCACTGTGAACATGAAAATAGTTTTTTCCCATTGTGCCTACTCATATGTACTTTTAAGTATGATTTCTGACTGCATGAATAATTGCACTGTGAACATGAAAAAGGTTTTTCTCCAGTGTGCGTAGAAGCATGTCTTTTTAGATCTGATGTCGTAATGCATGAATAACTGCACTGTGAACATGAAAATAGTTTTTTCCCAGTGTGCCTATTCATATGTACTTTTAAGTATGACTTCTGTCTGAATGAATAATTGCACTGTGAACATGAAAAAGGTTTTTCTCCAGTGTGTGTGTAAGCATGTCTTTTTAGATCTGATGGACGATTGCACGAAAAACTGCACTGTGAACATGAAAATATTCTTTCACCAGTACGTTTTTTTAGGTTTGGTTTCCTATTAATTAAGCACGAATTAATACCCTGTGAACATAAAAATATTCCTTCTCCAGTGTACTTTCTCATATGTACTTTTAAGTCTGATTTCCTATTGCACGAATAATTACAATGTGAACATGAAAATAATTTTTCTCCGGTGTGCTTGAGCACATGTAATTTTAGTTGACCTTTCTGATTACACGAATAATCGCACTGTAAACATGAAAATTGTTTCTCTTCACTGTGCTTGAGCTCATGTTGTTTTACGTGTGATTTGTAACTGGTTAAATAATTGCATTGCGAACATGAATACAGTTTCTTCCCAGTATGCGAGACCTCGTGAAGTCTTAAGGCGTCTTTATATTTGCTCTTGAACGGGCACTGACTACATGAAAAAACCTTCGCATCAGCGGGAGTAAGCGGATCTCTTCTTGAAGAGTTCGTAGCTTTGAAGACGGTCTCCAATCCTGGCTGCTCTCCAGGGACAGGCGTATACAGTGTTGTTTTTTCCGAAAAAGAATTCCGTATTCCCAAAAGATCTGTAATGTAAATATTTTTGTTAATTTTACCATACTCAATAGATCCAGGATACTTTACAGGGTTTGTTCCATGGTCAAAATAAAAACATTAAAACCCTGGATCACCATTATCTATCATCTCAAAACATCAATAAGACGAAAAGTAATTTTAATTAAAAAACTAAAAAACAACCAAATATTGAACACCATATAGATACTTCAGAGTGTAAAAAACTCACTCTTAATAAAAAATACTAAACAAAACTACTAAAAAAATCTTGAATCTGCGGAAAACTATAGTAAGAGAACATGAAATTTATATATAACGAAATATTTTATAAAAAACAAACGTATTAAATAAAACCTCGTTTCACACGAAAATTCAAATATAAATTCCACAAAAAAACCTCCGTAAACGTAAATATTTATAATAATTTCGATATATTCTATGAAAACAATGATGACATAGAAACCACGACAAAGACAAAGACATATTAATGGAGTGGACAAATAGAAATGTTCGTACCTTAAACGCTCAAAAATGTAACTACTTTAAAGTTAAGGCCAAACGGAAAACTGACCAAATGCACATAAAAGTAAACACCGAAACACTCTCTGAACTAGAATATATAAAATAACGCACCTATTTTGAAATAATCTGAAGCATTTGCGGCCTTCCCATAACAAAACAATGTGCTAGAAAGCACAATTTCGTCACCCACTCCCACCCACGTACAGCCATCCCCACCAAACTCGCACATTTTTAATGGGACACCAAGGGCTATCCACTAACATAACCACCAGGGAGTGGTATTATCTGGATGTGGAGAAAACTTGGCGGATAGGGAAACTAATATATATATATATATATATATATATATATATTAGGTCCTTACATATGAAATTGGCGTTTTGCCGTACTGGCAAATTTGATCTCAAATATCTTCTCTTTGGTTAGGAATTCCAAATCCAAATTTATACAGCTATTTACTCATGTATTTGTGTTTTGAAAATTATAATTCATTTGTTTTTTCCTCAATTGTTTTTTTCTTTGCGTCACTCAGTTTACAAAATGAAAAACTTGAAATATCGCGTTATTTACGAGTACGAGTTCCACCGTGGCACCAGTGCTGCAGAAACGGCTCGAAGGATTAATGATGTGTATGGCGACGGTGCCGCAAAAGAAAACACAGTGCGTTTTTGGTTCCAACGTTTTCGTTCTGGAAATTTCGACCTGCAGAACAAGCCCCGTGGACGGCCGGAGACCAAAGTTGATAATGAAGAATTGAAGGCTATTGTGGAAGCGGATCCATCGCAAACCACATCCGAGTTAGCTGCAGGCTGCGGTGTTAGTGATAAAACTGTTTTAATCCACTTGAAGCAAATTGGTAAGGTGAAAAAGCTTGAAAGGTGGGTACCTCACGAATTGAGTGAAGCAAATCAACAAACGCGCGTTGACTGCTGCGTTGCATTACTCAACCGGCACAATAATGAAGGGATTTTAAATCGAATCATTACCTGTGATGAAAAGTGGATCCTGTACGATAATCGGAAGCGTTCATCGCAATGGCTGAACCCTGCCGAACCAGCCAAACCATGCCCCAAGCGAAAATTGACTCCAAAAAAGTTACTTGTGAGCGTTTGGTGGACTAGTGCTGGTGTCGTTCACTACAGCTTTCTTAAATCTGGCCAGACGATTACGGCAGATGTCTATTGTCAGCAACTGCAAACCATGATGGAAAAGCTAGCTGCTAAACAACCGAGGCTGGTTAATCGCTCTAGGCCACTGCTGCTTCATGATAACGCTAGACCACACACTGCACAACAGACGGCTACCAAATTAGAGGAGCTTCAATTGGAATGTCTAAGACATCCACCGTACTCTCCGGACCTTGCCCCAACAGATTACCATTTTTTTCGAAATTTGGATAACTTCTTGCAAAGGAAAAAATTCAACTCCGATGGGGCAGTCCAAACCGCCTTCAAAGATTTTATTGATTCCCGTCCGAATGGTTTTTTTAGTAAAGGGATCGATGAACTACCTATGAGATGGCAAAAGTGCATAGACAGCAATGGTACATACTTTGATTAAATAAATATATTATAATAAAAAAAAATCGGCTTTATGTTCCTCCCATACTAAACGCCAATTTCATATGTAAGGACCTAATATATATTTAAATCCCGCTACACTTTTGGCAACCTTTCATTCCGCATGCATTTGAATACCACCACTTATAGCTTATTTAGAAACTAAATCGTTGTGAATGTTCACAGACCTATAGTTATAAAATAAAGTGATTGTAACAAAATTAGCCAGAAATCGTGTTTTAAGGGTATTCATTTTTTTGCATGTACCATATATTTTAGAGTCATTCTGGACTCCTTTTCATATAACCGCTTTTTTGGAAACCGCATATATCGAACGTATATCACGTTCATATATCGTACAAAAAAAGCGTCCAAATATTACGAACCTGTAACGAACTTCGTATTCTCCCGTATTCAATACATTTATATTACGATGCTTTTGGAATCCTTTTAATTTTGTATCAATTTGCCAATGGCGTATATCGTACACGTACACATCAATACATTGTGATGTTTAAGAGGCGACCATATAAATAATAGCAATTTTGATGACAAAATGGATAAGACAGATGGCGGTGGAAATCATGCAATTTGATATTTAATTTGCTTGACTGGCTTGGTGGCGCGGTCGGGATGATGCTCGCTTTCTGATTAGAAGGTCGCGGATTCGAATCCTATGAAAGAATGTATCCGTTTATGAATTCCCTTTTATTACTTTTATATAATTTGCGTTTATAGTTTCTAAACTTCACGACACATATTTTGAAAGAATCCCGAAATTGTAATTCGGTTTTAATTAGATTGAACAAAAATATTACTCACATATACTTCTTTTTGTGTGTCAAAATTAATACATGAAAATCCAGTGCCGTTATTTTGATGGCAACTCAATATTACTTTGACATCCCCAGTTGAAAAATTACATTAATGTCCTGTGTACTTTTTTAAATATACTCTCTGAATCCTAGGATAACCACAACCGTCAATTTTATGGTCGATAATAATTACAAAGATAAAACAAACCATTCTTTAGAGGTTTTCCTATGTAAATTTATATCTTTTTATTCTCATCATTACGCAACTGCTTTGTCTTTATCAGTCAATGTTATACCAAACGTTAGTTTATATCCAGATATGTGTTTCCAAGTCAGGGTTTTATCCAATGTTATAAGTTAATATCAATTTGGTTTAGTTTAAAGCATATACTTTTTCGAAAACGGATTGTTTGATTGGTGGAAAATGCAAAAATATTTGCTTTAAAATTAATTATTGCTGTAAAACAGTTAGATATGACCGGCTCTATGTTGGTATCTGTAAGATTTCCTGTGGATTCCACTAGTATGGCCCATGAAATTAGCCAGCTGTTCAACGTCGTTTTCAGTCATATTGAAAATTTGCGTTAATGTCGCAAGATGTTTTCGTAATGTCTTGATTGATGAAATTGTCTTTGGGTTCTTAGCCCCACAGAGTTTGGCATGTTTTTCTACTACCTTGTAGCCACAAACCGTAGTATTACCATTCGGTTTGGCAAATAGATATATATTATTTTTTTCGACATATTTACATTTTAATTCATTCAGAATTATGATATCATTTTGTACATCTGATGTAAATAAAACGGGAACACCTCTTCCTCTTTTACCACGTATCACAACGCGTTTTAATGATTTAATAAGAATTTTTCAGTTGCTAAAGTAACTCTGTCAAACTCTTCGTACTTATTTCGACAACTTTCGGCACTCATATAAGTATCCAATAGTAGACGTTGTAATTCTCCTGGACGACGTCGGTTTAAAAGCAGAACTCGACAGTATATTGTTTCCAATAAATCTATGTAAGACGTTACATCATATTCATTTTCCAATAATTTACTTACTGCTTTTTTCGCAGTATTGCTAAGATGGTCCTTTAATAGCTTGAGGTCACTCGCAAGAAGAACTATGGTGATTTTATTCCATTTCCTCAGATTCAAATCATCTGCTGCCTGGGAAGACACATCAAACTTCCACTTTGCTTCAATAATTTGTATTAAAGTTTTCAGCTCAGCTTCAATGTTAGCGATCTCAATTCCTCTTTCTAATTTTAACGTTTGCATAATTGCTAAATTGCAACATTGCTTTACAGATGTACTAATATTCATTGCAAATGTCGGGCTCAAGTATTTTTCTTCATTTTCATTGTATTTTGCACAATTTTTTGTGGCAGTTACTATGACTTCATAATACTGGGGTTTTAATGAGGAGAACAAATCTACTACCCTGGGTTCGATTTTTCTTATTTCAAGAAGTAGTTTACTAAGTTCTCTCATTTTTCGAGAAACCACGTTAATAAAATGTTTCTCTCTGTGAATTTTTAAATAATGCGAACCAAAAGCGCAAATCAGGCTGTCTTTTTTAGAAATCAGAGATATCCGATCTACTCTCATACGAGGAAATACTAATTCTTTTAGTTTCGCATCAATTTTTAAGTTCCTGATTAAAACATTTTGAGCATCGGCCTGGGTGAACTTGTCAGCATTATTATCGCAAACTTTTCGATGTTTCTATAGTTGTTTTCTTGAGTAAAATCCCAAGCATTTCGGACATGGCAAACAATCATTATATAGATAAAGAATTATGACTTTTTTTCATGGGTTTTACACATTCCTGGCTATTTTGTATATAATTTCCCTTTTTACGTAATTTGGTAAGTACAACTTTTCTTTCCTTGGTATTTTTTTGTGTTGATAAGATTTTTTGAACTTCGCACTCTATCTCGTGGTTTCTGAAAACATGCCTTGAAAAATTATGTACGTCCTTCTCATAATAAAAACAGAAGTCTGGCAGTGGAACTCTTTTTTTAGTTATTTTTTGATCGGCTTTCTTCTTGGATTCGGTCAATACGTTAAAATGTTGTGGAAACGATGTACTTGGGTTAGTTCCCGATAAAACATTCATGTCTAAATTTTCATTATTTTCAATAGTATACCCATGAATAAAATTAATTCGTGAGCTAGCTTCTGTTTCACCCATCTCACTGTTGAAAACATTTGAAATCTGTGTAGATTTGTAAATCACAAACGTTCTTATGAATGGTCGTCTCTCCATCGTCATCTTCAGAGTAAGTGAAGTCCTATAAACAAGAAAACTGTAGAAATTTCAAAGAAGAAAGCATGTTAGTAAAATTATATTTGATTATTAAAAAAAAGTATCAAAATCAACATTTAATTTAAAGTGCGCACCTCTTCAGAGTATCTGGATTCTGCGTTTGAGGGTTGGTATGACTCCGAAGAGTAATCTTGATATGGTTAAAATAGAAAACAGCGTTAAATATCTACAGATAATAATATAATATTATATCCTTGTTTAACACGAAAGATAATAATATTTAAAATATGGTAGAAGACAGTATTATACACCTATTTACCCCGTTTACTAGGGAGTGTTCTTCAGTTGTGAAGATTCCATCTTCGTCATTATTTACAGTATTGTCTACAATTAAATCAGAAAAAGGTAAGCCATGTTAATAATCGCATCGAGAGGAAATATCAAATTTGTCAGCCTACGCCGTGCTTTTAAATCACGCCGTAGGATTAAAAAAAAGCTGATTATTATTTTGTAAAATAAATTACCACTATACGTACATAAAATCATGTATAATCTTTCAGATCACGGCAACTGGATGGGGGATGATTTTAATGTATTATGTAGATATATGTAATTTTTACTATATTTAGTAAACATAAAACTAAATCTTACTAAAGATGCCGACTACTGCGAGAAAGATACTTTTTAAAAAGTTATGAGTCCTATCATTATAATGAATATTTAAAAATTCTTCTTTATAAATTTATAAAGAAATCTAAATCAATAAATAATAACAGTATATAAATATACAGCAGTACCTATATCAAATTTATATGTGGATACTTACTGCTGAAAAGAACAAGTTCCTTTATTCTTTCAATTCTTTTGCTCCGTTTCATTTTATAGATAATAATTCACGCAAACATATCGGTAGTAATTCACACAATATCACAATAGATAGGATACCAAATACGGCCGGTCGCAAAATGCTCTCTAGCCCGCGCGGACGTCAACACTCGGTATACGTTTGAATATAACTAAATTACAAAACACAAAATCAAAGCGATCGAAATATGTAACAGAATCACATGCGGGTGTGAAGCAAACATAAATGGCAACGTCGCAAATAACTCGCCGACGCCGCATTCCTTCAATGGGAGTAAAATTTCATAAACAAATCGGCAACGTTGTTCCCGGTCGCCACTAAAGGCTAGTT